>JAMKCH010035968.1:0-37918 GCA_023653785.1 Ophioderma brevispina
CGTCTGCACCTGTTATTGTCGGTCCGCGTAATCACTATTACAAAAAAAAAAAAAAAATTTTTTAATGTCTTATGTTTGTTGCGTCCTTTTTGAGAGTGTCACGATTTTACCAACGTGCTGATAATTTGGTTTTCAATCATTTTTGTATTAATTTATATCATGTGAAAAATTGCCTTTTGAAATTTGGCTGAACGGTGTTGTTTAAACATGGCAGGACCTCAATTATATTTCACTCCTTCATATTATGTAATCTTTATATATCAGGGCGTCTGCATTTTTTAACGAGCTTGCTCTTAGCAGGCGTCCTACCATCTGAAATGATTGTGTTTTTCCTTGTTAATAATGATTTGATGGTGAATAAAGGAACTGAGCTGCTGAACTGAAAATTGTCCTTCGTTTAACTCGCAACGAGTGGTAGTAGGCTTACTTAATCCACTCTTTTTGAGGGTCCGAACTTTCACTCTTTTTGAGTGCAAATTCACTCTGTTAAGTAGCCTACAAACCACTCATTTGGAGTGGTTTACAAGAGTTTCACTCCGTCGGGAGTGAATTTCATCCGTTACACTTAGAGAGTGTCTTGTGTGAGAATGGGTTTGTCGGGGGGGGGGGGGGGCGGGGGGGGGGGCACTGGCATGAAAAGAGGTACGGGTTATGTGCAGCCCTTAAGGTGCTTGTCGATTATGTCTATGGTTGGCACTTGCACATACGCAACATCAAGTACACCGTGGGAAACCAAATCTGCGTTTTGATGGTAGAAGCAGTCATGCATAGTGCAAAGGCCCTATTCACTGTGCTCTTATTGAGGTTAACCACTTAAACGCGGTTGGTTTATATCTTGGGAATGAAAAGGGAGTTGGGGGCTCAAATTTCAGGGACGACAATGAGAGAAAAATACGGCCTTTCATCTGATATCAAAATCGATATACTCACGGGTAAATGGGGGTCCCAAAGACACCTTTACGACCCCATTTCGCGATCTCGCCAGCAGTTCCCAAGACCCCCAGTTGAAGCATATTCAGCCCCTCACTTGGGCTCAGAAGCTGAATATAGACCAGTAAACATCCTACGTCACTTTTCTTTTGTTGACTGCCATCCATGCCGCCAATCGTTATGGCCCATTAGTATTAAAAACTCAACGATTACAATGGCCCCAGTGTGTAACATTCAGGCCGACATAGTTCAGATACCAGGCCCGATAATGTTGAACAAAAAACATTGCTGTTAAAGACACTATCAGTGATTTTGACAAATATTTGAAACTTTGCAGGAAAGGAATAGCTTCAAAGTGAAGGATATTTTTTTTTTTTTTTTTTTTAACATTTAGTTACATTTTCCAACTGAGGAATTGACAGAAAAGGAAGAAAACGCAGTGTTCCAAGAACGATTCCCCATTCAAGTACGTGTTTAGTAAGTGTCCGAACGGACAGTTATGATTAAATTCCGATTTTGTCCTGATTAGGTTGCTCTTGGCTCTTATCATTTGCAGGGGATGTTAGGATACATTGTACTGTACATACATGCCAAAAATTTGATTTTGATGATTTTTTTTCCGAATTTTTTGATTAGCAAATCACTGTAGTGTCTTTAACTGAGTCATGCTAGCCAAATTTCAGCTCTCAAGCTGAAATTGTTCAAAATTTCAGTTCCCAAGCCCTACTTTAGGAGGACAAAAACATATCGGTTCACAAGCCCCCAAGTTCGGAAATCGGGGCGCAATCCTACACTTGAAAAAGGTCGAGTGCCCCCCCCCCCCCCCAGGTTTGTTTTTGTCTTCGTCCTGTTTCTCGAGTTTATTCTATAAAAAAAAGTTCGCGTAGGGCCGTAGGCTCCTTATTTTTTGGTTATCTGAAAAGCTGGGTAATCTTCTTCATCTCTTATTTATTTTTAGGTATTTGACTCTGTTATGTATAATTATGTGTGGGTGTGTTTCCCGGGTTTTTATTAGCTTTTTATAGGCGAATTTTTCGAAGTGTTTCGGTAGCCGGATACGGCTCCTAACCCAGGGTCGGTAGCCGTCTACGGTAAATTAGCCGGGAGTGTTCGGTAGCCGTACGCACCATCTACAGGAATCGTACTATAGTAGATTCAACCTCGTGTCACCAGAGGAAAAGTTTTGGCCGAGTCGATAGTTGGGATATGGGCCAGAAAAGAAAACATGAGGCCCGGATTCACCTGTTCATGAACGAATGAAATAATCGTTTCATAATGTTGCATCATTTTCAGGCGTTTGTGTTCCTTCGTATCAAAACCACGTGCGCTCATAAGTCAGTAAACATTCAACTAAACCTGTTCCATTGACCCTGAAGCAGATACGATAGGCGACAGAGTGTTTGAGAGCTATGTTTTTGTAGCTACAATTGCGCTTACGCTGACTTGAAGCTTTCATAAGCTAGGAATTGATTTATCTATGCTATAGGGAGCTACTGTTTCAATAGATTTAGCTTGGAATTTTAATTCCGATTTTAATTTCCAACACAGCACATGCCCTCTTCAATGCCCATACCGTCGGAAAAGGATAGAGGTGGACACGATGGGTTGAATCTACTATAATACAACAAAATTTCAAGAGGGCGCAAGACGAAGCGAAACGAGGTTGCAGGTGTTCTGTGTTGGTGGTTCTTGAGCAATTCAACAAGCGGTAGGGGCCGGCGACCAGGAACCTTGTCAAGCATAGTCTTCTTTGTTGACCACAGTTAATCCGATGACATCGTACGTCATAATCATTACTCCCATGTCCCAATCGAGGCCAATGAATGCTTGGCCGGAATCACATCGCGTGTTGAATGGAGCGATGTACAGTCAATGACAAAGTTGATAGATTTTATGTCCGTAAACGGACAGAATACAGCACCAGTAGTCTATGGGACCGTGGGAGGGAAACGAACACAATTGCTCATAATACAAAACCGCAAAGATCGGGATCAGCTCAAATTTGGGAAAGGCTTTTTATCAAAGGATATCTAGTGACCAATGAGTAAAAACAGAAGGGATGCTAAATCACGAAATGAAAACTTTAATGATCGTGTCGCACAACGACAAAAACAGTTTAAATAGGCCAGGCGATTTTTTTCCATCGATGAACAAAAATTCTAAAGCTCTGCTTAACGCGACATTCTTGAAATGTACCCGTGGGCTTCAAGCGTTGCATTTACAACTACGGAAGCCATTGTCTGGCAGATAAATATGTCACCGGCCCCGGGGGGGGGGGGGGGGGGGGGGGGGTTCTCAGATTTTTTTTGGTAGGTATGTGCCACCCAGATTCAAAAATTGAGGATCCGGAGCTGTTGGAGGCCCAGAAAATGGGTCTCCGGAACTAGTTTCTGAAAATTTCGGAAAATAAGCTGCAATTTCCCCGGAATTTCCCCTAAATTTTCAGCTACTTTTTGAGGAGTTTTGAGGAAAATTTTGATAATGCTGGCTTGGACATGAAAGTAGGGTCGCTGGAACTGAAATTGTCCTAAAAAGGGGGTCACTGGGAGCTGGAAAAATAGCCTGAAAAGAGGGTCTGATAGCGGCACGATCCCCATACTTCATCCCAAGGTAAGAGACCCCCCCCCCGGGGTTCACGCACACGTAATGCTATA
Source organism: Ophioderma brevispina (assembly GCA_023653785.1). Taxonomy (NCBI): domain Eukaryota; kingdom Metazoa; phylum Echinodermata; class Ophiuroidea; order Amphilepidida; family Ophiodermatidae; genus Ophioderma; species Ophioderma brevispina. The sequence continues at coordinate 3,585 of JAMKCH010035968.1, forward strand.
GGCGAAGATAAGTCACAGTTCGGTGGTATGAATTTTTTTTTTTAACCCGGGCGTTAAAATACAGTGGTTAGCGAAACGACTTGTAAAATATTTAACCTGCGGTTTTTTAACAGTGCGTTAGCTAACCACAGTGTTAGACCTAACCACCGTTTATTTTAAAACATCGTGTGAGAATACGCCCCCAACCCAACATGTTCGGGCCGCTAATGGCAGATAAATGGCCGGGGGACTGACGGCTAAGCGTATAGGGTTCATTCAAAATTTTCGTCATCAAACAGATTCTAATTTCTGGAAGATCATTTTAAAGTAGTTCAAGAAAGAGTGCTCCCTTAAAAAGGGTAAATGGTCCATATTTTTGGGGACTACTAAAATTATATTAATGAGTCCCGCGTGCTATCTATGGAAATGAATCAAGTCGGCCTTTTCTTTATTGATCCATTTTTCGACTGAAAGCAGATTGCCGTCCGGGCCCTCTGTGTCTTTCATGCTTTTTACTTTAGGGCTGAGGGTAACATTTAAACTTTTAAATAGAGAAATGATTATATTGGGAAAATTGCGAATTTCACCATCAACTGGAGAGCTGGATTGGCTTCGAATTTTATAGAATAAGCCCCTTATAGTGGAGGAGCTAAGACCCAGGCAACATACGTTTACCCCTCAACTAACGAAAAGGCTTTGACAACTTTGGATTTAGTATGGACCCTCTATATCAATGCTAGGTACGGTAGTACTCTCAAATTGTGGTGTCACTTTTTTTCAATAGGGCCAATTAAGTACACAGGGGTCAAACTTTTAAATGCTTCCAATCATGTTGAAATGTTGCCATATTGTCCTCTAGTCATAAGATACGGATTCCAAAAATGTATAGTTTGTACCAACATGACCAATGGTTTGGAGTTAAGGGAAAAATGGCTTAAAATGGTAACCGCGCCAAGGTCGTTCCGGTACCCCGGCCCTCAGAGTGCCTCGGCCGCGGTGCGTGTAGAGCCTGCACATGTGCAGTATCGATTTGACATGAGCAGTAACACAGCGCGGGGTCAGTGAACCAGGCAGACCAGACTCCCAGGTCCCGACTGCAGTATGAGTATGCAGTGCAGTGACCTATGATCGATTTGAAGTCCTTGACACTTGATCACCTTTGTCGACGGTAATGAAAGCCGCGCGCTGTCTTGAACCGCTTGTGAAATGAATATGTCTTTAGAGCTGAACCAAAACACTACAAGAAGATAGTTGAGAGGGAATTATTTAACACAGGTGATGTGCAGATCCCACTCTTACTGCATACTTAAAGAATTTCATCAAGAAAAAAATTTCCAGTTAGTCCTTTTCTTTTTAAAGCCATTTTAGCCAAAAATGGAATTAAATCGTCACATTGTTTTTTGCTATTATATTGCCTATATGGGCCTCGGGGTCTGTTGCAAGAACCGTTTTGAAAAATGTTTGAAATATAAGATTTTCTTGGTTAAAAAAATTGGTATGCAACTGTTGAAAATGCTGTTTTGGATAATTTACATTGTGAAAATCCTGAAAGGAAAACAATTATCACTTGTGAAAATTTAAGGTCGGTATTCTTTCCCGTCTGCCCAAAAAAACAGGGTCGGTCGGGAAGACAAGCATTACAATACTTTTATTTTTCTTTATTACATATTTGTTAATTCATTATTTTTTAAATTTGTCCACTTCTAATTTAGTAATTATTCTTATTTAGTTTCTTATTTCTTCTGTATTCTCTAATGTATTTGTTTTTTGTATGTTGTATCTGGAATATATTTAATTATATCGTTCTCGGTTTTATTGAAATATGTTGGCTTTTAGGCTATAGCAATTATACATTGCTAATGGCTAAGAGAGCGAGAAAAGAATGTTCGGCAGTGTCGTGTGTTATGTGCTTTATCAAAAGCCCATATGTATAAATTGCATTCTTTAACAAAGCAGAGATAAAGGAATAAATCGTTGCTCAAAAAGAGCTCCCCAGGGGGGGAATACATAATTATGTTCTCGTCTGGAGGATATGTTTTAACTCGAATACAACAAAACTAAGTCAAACTCATATTTCTAATATTGTATTTCAACAACATTTATATTAAAAATATTTTTTTTTTAAGTACATTTAAAAAAAAAATAGCCCTCACCAAACCAGTAATTTTATAATACACTTTCACTGGATGGAGTTGCAATTGCCACATATTTTCCGGATAAATGTCATCTAGTGGTTATTTTGTCCAATGGATAAGCAGGGATCGCTATGGGATCGGGAAGTCCCGCGGGGAAGTCCGAAACTATGTTTGATCCAAATTCCTAAATAAAGCCCAATTCAGTAATTTCACCATTTTAAATGATCACACACTTATATAATTCACTGTGGTTATTATATCACGGATTTTGCTTTCTTTGCGGGGCGATGCGATTGTTTGGTCGTTCCATAAATTCTCATGGTCGTACATGAAATAATGGAATGGACGTTTGTCACCATTACTGTGTCCGGTTATATAACCGATCCACTGTGTACACGCTCCGTAGCCGTTACGGCTACCTAACCACAAAGCCCGTTTTGGTTATAAAGCCGTATACGGCTACGGGAACCCAGGGGTCGGCACCGTATACGGGTACGGAAACACTCCCTTTTATAGGTCCATGGCCCGATCGCAAAAATAGCCTCATCCCAGAAAGAAGCCCCGGGATTTTAACGGAAGTGGTCAACATTTGGTATTCAGAAGAAAAGCTACTATTTTTCTATTTACCTGTTGAAATCTTAGGGCCCAAAGGATGTTGGTTTGGAAGTTATGGAGCCGAAAATGTACCCCATTGTTGGGTCGACCAAAATTATTTTACACAGTACTCTATGGGGCTTACAAAATCACGTTTTAGCTCTAACATGAAAAACGGATTGAAATACGGCGAGAAACTTTACAGATGGGGGTTTTGGGTACGTGAAGGACAATCTTCAAGTTGAAATGTGCAACGAGAGATTTTAGCACCAAAATATTGTGTCATAATGTAATTTCATATAGAGTAGACAATCAATAGATTCCTGACGCTTGTTCGTACAGAAATGTCTTAAGAGAAGAAAAAGAGCTATATGGAGTTGCCTTGATGTCAATAGTAAACATGGCTGAATTTCGTTTCTGCTCCTATACGAAATTAAAAAATTTCACAATTTTGTGTACCCAAAGAATCATTTCTCGGCTTAATCCGTTTCAGATGGGGAGATTTTTATTCTTATTGGAAAGCTTACATCAGGGCAAAAATCAGTACTTTCGGTTTTAAGGGACACCCGATATGTGAAATCTCTCGTTGCACCTTTAAAGCATAGCGCTCTAAATTTAGTAATCCATGTTTTTATGCAAACTTTTACCGATTTTCATCATTCCATAAATTACGTAAACTACTGGCCATATAGTCTCTCGCTCTCTCTACGTACGTCACATACTATACTACAAGAAGTTGGGCAAGCTGTCGAGAAGAATACAACGCAATTTTGCCTCTTACGCATTACATTTTACTTTGCCGTTTGTATACGTTTTTTGCCAGGTTGCATTGTGCAAGTAGACAGGTCTGTAAAGATTTCTATGCGGTCTTGTGTAAATACATCACAATTTTTGGTTAGACTGCGCTGTTTGTTTCGTCAAAACAGGGGCTCCTGTAATCCTGCCCTGTATGGGTAATATATCTCGGAAAATGGACCAGTTGCGTGAATCTTCACCTATGAATCTCACATAGATTAGGGTCGTCCACCCAAATGGCGATTTCCATTTCCGTATCGTTTGGGTGTGAACGATGGCCTCAAAAAAACTTACCGTTTTCTCCCTTTGCTAGTCGCGAAATAACCTGTCATTTAATTTCTGCAAGTAAAGCTATTAATCCTTTTCAAAATATATTGAAATTCTGGTGAAAACAGTGCTTTCTACGTGTAAAATTGCTTGAAATCAGTGTAGGTACGAGAGCAAATTGTCTGCAGACGATGTTGACGGTTCGCCAGTTTTCGCAAGGGATGCTTCCCGGTTGCGAATGGAATGGGGCTTAATTTTTCCTGTCAAACCCTGACCCAACCTCATCGATTTTGGTAGGACCTTGTAGGAAAAAACCTGCCCTTTCACGATGGTGTTAACAACTTCCCATGCTTGATGCTACGTATTTGCGTTACGTTGAAGTTATTTGGACCCAAAATTTGTCGTAATTTTCTGGTTTTTTTCGATCAATAAGGTAAGAAATTTCACATACAGACACCATTACAGTAATTTTACAGTAAGTTATATGCTAACGTGGACATTTTTCTACATAAGTTTGCCAAAGTTTAATTGCACTCTTGATTGCGGGAAGATGCGGGCTGAGATTTTCTGAACAATGAATTGTTTGGGGGGGGGCATGCTGTCTGTGGTGCCGTACGGGCAATCTGGCAGCCTGGATCACTGGCCATCACGATCAGTATATGTAGTAATTAGTATTATCCATTCCATCCGTCATGACATTTTGTGTATATTTGGTACTTCGAAATGTAATAATTTTAAAGTTCATTATTTTGCCTTTTTAATTTTAATACGGGAGATAAACTGACAACATCACAAGTACTTGCTGGCATAGTCTTGGTTTGACTCAGACAGGGGAAGCAGTGCAGCACCACTATCAAAGAATTTCTTTTTCAAGTGCTAGACTCGTCTACGATAGGTGTAATAAATATTAATATTTCTTTCATTATTTTATTTGCCACCAACACATTACCCATTCATGGAAAATGGATTTTTTCTTTACATTCACTTTCTTATCCGCATCAGCTCCCTTCGATATTATGTGTGTGAAGATTAATTGTAACAGTGGGCCGTGGCTTACGAATTCTTGTAACAGACAGAAAACACAACCTGCGTTACTTTAAAATGGCATAATCCTCATATTTCTTGTATTGAGCTGATTTTTGTACCATTTGCTTTCTTTTTAATGGCTCTTTACGAGTGATAACCAAATTTGTAAGGGTTCAAAAAAAAAATCAAAATTCGGCGGGACTCCCTACATAGAGGGAAATAATTCCGCGAGTAAGGAAACCGAAAATAGTGAGTTATCTGGACGGACGATACTGCTACACTTTGCAGACTGTGGTTCAGGATAGGGCCATGTAACCATGAAACAAAGTGACACAGTGTGAAGGTGTGCAAGGGTGAGTAGCAAGGGTGTTGTGTAAGGCTAACGTTACTATAAAATAACCAACAAAAAAAGCATGCAAGCAAGGCAACAGTCTCTGCTCTCATCACAGGAGGGCGAGGTGGCGAGCGGTCTAAGGCGATGAACCGTCGACGCAGGGTATAAGTTAATAGATCGCATCCCGAGCGACCTAGACTCAGCGCAGCTTCTAGTCCGCCTGATATAAATATCAGTCGGACTCGGGCTATAGTGGCCGATTCGGACGCGCGGAAAGAGGACCTCTGAGAAGAAATCTTAATACTTATACAAATACTGCTATACTTGCACCAACCTGTGAGATCTTCTTCTTGTATTCCCTCTCACCTTGATCTAAGTAAACCGGCCTGGAAGTCGTAATATTTTAACAAATTTTGTGCACGCAAATTCCCGAGTCGAAAGATCAAATTGTTGTTGCAATTATCCAGTGTTGCTAACAAAAATTCAGGTAGGCGTGGACACGCGCGGTAGTGGTGGGGAAAATGTAGACCAATCATTGGTTTCTATTGTGTCAAAAAAAAGCCAACAGCTCTACCGAGTCCTGCCGAAAATGGCTATGCTTTGAGCACACTATGGATGGTCCAAAAGTAGCCCAATTGGGTGTGTAAAGGCACTTAGCAACCTCAACAGCTGCGGCGACAGGTTGTGATCTTAGCCTGAGTCTCTCCATCGTTTGACATATAACGCACGGAAGTACGTGTGCTGTGAGAAGCGCGATGGAGGTGTGCAAAGAGGCTCATAATGTGCCGTTCAGGCTGATAAACGATATAAACAAATGTCCGGCGTTGTCTTGCAATATTGTGGTGATTTCTTACTGCTCAAACTTCAAGAATTTACAATACCACTGAGTCCAGAAAAATTAATTCTAAGGATATTTTTAACAAGTGGAGAGTCCATAATTGCACAAGGAGAAAATTGGAAGGTACTTGTCTCAAATGTGGGTTTGTTAAAATGAACTTTCTAAATTTTAGAGAGTTCTCACGGAATGGCCATTAGCGTTACGAAGTGCGCGACTAAGTGATCGAGCGACCATGGTTCGAGCCCCAAAGAGTCAGGTTCTGGGTCCATTTACATCAATGACAAATAGTTCTATAAGGTCGGAAATACATAATCACGCCAGCAGCATTTATTGTAGTGTGAATATGGCATTTCTCATCGCTCCCACCCATGCGTAGAATGTGCAGGTATATGCAGTGGGGGCCGGTGGCTCATGGTTCGGAGAGTCATGGTAAAGTGTTTTGGTCCAGGGTGTCAGTGGAAGTCATCCTGATGAGGCACGTTAAAAAATGTTGCAGACCTCATCGAAAGAGTAGGGGATCATACCGCAGTTGTTACCGAACTCATCTACCAGAGTGCTGCCGCTTGGCTATTCTGAGGGCGTTGGACAGTAAAAAACAAACAAACAAACCACATGCATGCGGCACAAAGTGAGGTATACAATCCTTACATTACGGTACCATCATCGCAACTAGTTCTGCTTAAGATAGTCCTGATGTGATGATATGGACTAGATAGTCTTAAACTTTTTTATGGCTGCTGTTATCATAGACATGACTAGGCATCCCATGGGAGATGTGAAAGTTTTAGATTGCGTCCGGCCGCCACAGTTGCAAAACCTGCCGCCGAAAATTTCAGTATTTGTTTTAAAAAAAAATTCAATTTGCATAAAAAAAATGCTCTTCATCACAAAAAAGTAAGTTTTAAATTATAAAAAATTCAATTAAAAGTAATTCCGTAATTTCTATACATGGGTATAAAATATGCATGCAGTCTGAGTCTAAACATGACACATTTCTTGATGTGATTATCCGTCAGCTCTGGGCCGGAAATCGTGAACTCGCAAGTCAACCAAAGAAAAATGTACTAATGAAGAATGATAAATAAAGCCTCATGCCTTTTGAAAAACATGTCCGGACGCAAATCAAAACTCATTTCATTGGCCGTATTAGTCATGACGAGGTTGTGTGTAGTTGAACTGAAGTGCCATTTTTAAGCCAAGAACACAGCGAGCTTCTGCTCTTAAAAACTTTACAGTAGCGGCAAAGCAATGTGAAAGTGGCTTAAATATTCATTATTGCAATAACAGTTATTATGTAGGCTTCTTGAGAGTTTCTGAAAATGTTGATAAACCATTATCCAGTTTTAAAATTCATATTATGAAATTTTCAATTGAAAACGTACCTTGTTGTGTCTACCATTGGGCTGCCAAATGACAGTTGTGAATGTTGACATGAACTTTTTTGGGAACAAAATTGTACTTGTAGCATCGGTTACAAATGGTAAGACAATATTATTCTAGACTCTAGACTAGAGAGATGTATGTCAAAAGAAAAATTTTTATTTTATTTAGGAAGGAAATATACCATACTCAAAACAAATCAAACCTTAAATGGCATTGGAACTCACAGACCCCACACGTTGCTAACTTATGGCACCAAAGAGGTATGGCCAAATTTTAAAAGATGATGAATCAGTTACAATTATTGGAAATAGTGTACATGTTGACTAGCACGAGTCATCTTGCTTCTTCAAATCACAGTGGTGGCGACTTTGGTTGGTCCTTATCATTTGCACTTGGATTTAGGCCAATGGAAGTTGATTTTAGTTTCCTGTTGGAGGTTTTAAAAGGTGATGAGGTCGGAATGATTTCATTATTGATTACAGAAGTAAGGCTCCATAAGAGAGGGCTGGGGGATTTATCAAAATGTCACAAAACTTATTTCCCCTTACTACAACAGATGAAACAAAAAAGGTTTATATGGAGGAGTTGAAGGAAAAGTTCTATAGGGCCCAAAACACTCACCCCCCTGGAATCCATTAAAACGCAAAGAAACAGGGGCATAAAAAACAACTATCAAGAACGCACAGAAAGTGTACACTTGTAACACTTCGTAACACATTGTGTTAGACTAAAATATAGTCAATACTCTTGGTGTCACTGTAGGTGCCTGGCGTCTCTTTGCATGCATTGTTAGAAGGTATCTACAGAAACGGGAACCATTTTTTGGACATCAAGGTCAGTAATAGATATACCACCAAATGTGCTTATGTGTAGGCGGATGTTATGTTTTGGCTAGATGCCCCTGAACACTCTGCAGTTCTTTTCATATAGCAAGCCCTCCTAGTAATTGTACACTAAGTATAGGTAGTGCAATAAAATGTTTTGTCACAAATGGAGTATGTTAAATCTTAAAATTTAGAAAGTTTTCTTTGTAGACTCTAAAAAATTATTCTTTTTTTAATTGAAGCACTTCATATTTTATGAACTATGTGTATGTGCTACATTTGTGTGTGTGTGTGTTTGCATATGTGCTTGTGTGCGTGAATTGGAAATTTTTAATGTTAATGCGTAAAAATATGTGGCGTAATAAAAATGAAAAATGTTTCAAAATGGGGGTATGACAGCAAACAATAAATGTACGGTGGGGGGGGGGGGAGGGGATGGGATGGGAGTTCTCACATTGGAGGAAAGTATGGTGGGACCACTTTATAAGTACCTCATGTTCAGGTCCTTTTTCAGTTCCAGAGGATCCCCATTTAGGAACCATTTCAGAGACCCTACTTTTACATGTCCAAAGCCACATTATACCAAAGTTTCTTTCAAAACCCCTCAAAAAAGTAGTGGGAATGAGGGATTGATCGCAGCTTATTTTCTTTAAATATAAAAAAAGAAAAATTAAAAACCCCCATTTTTTGGGGCCTCAAATCAGAACCCCCCCCGGGGTACAGGTTAGTATAGTCGATTCGCGTGGATACGTTTGTCCCCCCGGGAGTTTTGGACCTATTCAATTCAGTCGGAGAGAGAAAATTGAAAGAATTCAAAGCACGTGCCACACGGATTATCTTGGACCGGTCATATAACCACGCACCTGCCAATGAATACAATTTCATGCATGTATGGAAACGCCACAATAGTGTATTCAGGCCTTGACATTCCTCACAATTAAAAACATGGATTAACAGAAGTCCCTGCGCATAATTGAATTTTCAAATCTGCAAAATGGTAACGGGGATCACATATCAGATGAATGAGGATATAAGAAAAGAAAGCCAGGAAGCTCAAAATGACCAAAAAGACCAAAAGTTGCAGGAGTTCCTGTACTGAACAAATTTTTGTAAGTACTTTGGTTGACAGGCTCAGGAATTGAATAATACTTGGTTGACAGGTGTGAAAGTTTTCCTTTATTAAATGGTTGATTTGGTGGTGAGTTGGTGGCTGACAGGAAGGGAAAATGTCTCTTAGTAAATGCAATTTAGCTTATAACATAGATCAGGGTTTAACTCGGACCATTCTGACCATATAATCAGGTCAACAGAGGATGTAGTTTTACTTCTCAATTTCTGGAAATTGAAAAAATTGGGGAAGATGCAAATGACGAAGAAAATTCATTTTCCTTCAAGTTGGAATTAGGACTGGGTCCATTTTTCAAAAAGAAACTAGTCGAAGGCATTTGGAGTAAAAGCAAATGAAACAGTGTTTCTATAAGGAAAATTGATGCTGATTCCAAAAATCTACGGTCCCCCAAAGCTAATTTTGGAGGGGAAGTGTGGCCTAATTGCATAAATTCAAAATGGCCGCCATTTTAACATGTTGTGTACATTATCAAGACTTTAAGGCTTGTAAAGACTCATTCTTATGTCTAACATATGTTTTTCAGGGTCAGAGAAAACAACTAGACCATCAGTTAAGGACTATTATGCCATATAGTGACAATTAATTCGCAAAAAATTTAAAACGGCGGCCATTTGATTTTTATGCAAAAAAACGCAACATGACCTGAAATTCTAGAAGATCATACACCATGAGTGCGGAGTAAAGTGTGTTACATGCTTTTTGAAACTACCAAATATTAACGTTTTCACATTAAAGAGAGTAAGTCATCATTTTTTTTTTTGAGGATAGCTATGAAAACTATATATTGTTGTAAGGCTAAAAATGTAAAAAACATAAATGCAACATGATGTGCATATACAGGGTGCCACAAGTGAACAGATAAGGTGGAAGGAAAAGTGAATTTTGATGTGTAAAAAGTACAAAATTTGTGGCAGAGTATCAGTTGTTACCTCAATTAACATCATAGCTAAAACTGTTGTATAGGTCAAATTGAATTGGCCACATAAATAACAAACAAAATGAGATGTTATTTATCTTAATACATGGCATGGGGGGTTACAAAGATATAAAATCAAAAAAATGCAAAAAGGCCCGAATATCAAAAATCCTAGACTTTTAAACACATGCCTCATTAGTAGGCACCTCATCGTAGGCAACACCCCTCTCTGACCAAGACTGACTCCAAAATTACGACAACTCAAAAAAGTAAAAATAGCAAACAATGAATCTTCTACCATATCAAAGCGAGATAAATTCACCTTTAAAAATGAAATATAAATCAGCTGAATGAATACCTACCTTGGTTCTAATGTAAATAAAAAAATTTTTTAAAACATATTTGTGAAAAAGTTAGTAACGCCACCCCCGTTTTGTATACCCCAAGTCATGGCGCATGACCATAACTAATGATCTAATTAATCCTTGACCCCTGAAAACATTACGTATAGACACACAAATGAAGTACAAGCCTTTCTAATCCTTGAGTATGTACAAAAATGTCAAACTGGCAGCCCATTTGATTTTTATGCAATTAAATGTTAAGTTGACCCGAATGCGATAACTAATGATCTAATTTTGTTTCCTACCTGCAAAGTGTTGTATAGACAAGAATGAAGTCATTACACACCTTAAATCTGAGTAGTACAACAAACGTTTAAACTGGCGGCCATTTGAATTATGCTAAAATTAGGCACACTTCCTTTAAAATTAGCTCTGGGGGGAACGGAAGATTTGGAATCAGAATAAAATTTCCGTAAGAGAAACCACTTGTTCAATGGATTTTACATAAAAATGCCTTGTCTTGCTAAGGAAGCACTTTTTTGAGAAATGGAAACCAGTTCTAAATAAAGTTGAGAAAAAAGCAGGTAATGAGTACTGTAAATAATTTATGTACTAATCTCCTGGCCGGGGCCATACACAAACCCTTCCTAATCCTCATGGTCATCTATACTTTTACTGTTGTACTCCCTGATATACCAAGTACCTTAAGCAATAAATGTGCAAAAAATAGGTTTTTTAAACCTATATTAGTTAGTATTGTAGGCCGTTTTGCGGCCCCTGTTGATGCATACTGAAAATGCAGAGGTTGACAAGAACAAAGTCAGTATTCCATGGTGTGAATGGAGTTGATGTTGATGGGTGGGGTAGTCAGGTAATTGATGAATGAATACAGGATCCAATGGTTGAGGGTGATGGTTGGTTGGAGCAAGTGTTGATGGAATAGTGGCTGTAGCGGGGGATTCAAGTTTGTTGCCAGTAGTAGTAGGCCACATGCACTTAATTTGGGAGCATTTTACTGTATTTTTGTTGTTGTTTTTCTTTTATTTACTGAGGAGATTGCATGTTAGACAAAAAACAGAGAGAGAATGTTTCGAATTTTATAAGGATCCCAAAGTGATCCAAAATCAAGATTTTTGTTTGATAACTAATAATTGGACAATCACGTATGATTTGCAACTGTCTGACTTGCCACATGTAGCCAATTTGAAGCATTCTGGTGAGCCCTTTTTCAAGTTTTTTTGAAAATTAAAAATAAAAATGTGTAATTTTGTGATTTTGGAGAAATATGATCAACAATATTAGAGCTTCAAAACTTGATTTTGGTTTGGCCTTAACAATGAACACATTTCACTGGCTTAGGCCTATATCCCAAACATCCTTTGCGGAAAAGGAAAAAAAGAATAAAAGGATCCTGACGCTCACCGCAAAAAGGAGGTGGCGTTAGCGTTTTTTTACTTGTTAGATCTAGGGGCAATCCCCCAAAACCAAAACGGTGTCCGCTCCGTGATTTTTTTGAAAAGTGGAAAAAAAAATGCCGGTAAAGGACGTTAGGATATGGGAATGTCACTTAACTGGTTTGTTTCTAGCCTAATTTGCACAACTCAACGCACACCTAGGAGTAAGCAACAGCATCCTTGATGCTCTGTCATGATTGAATGTCCTTTCATTTTATTATTATTATTTAATTTCATTATTTATGTTAAATGGCATACTACCCTATATTTATTACATAAAACAAATGTGTACAAGTGCCTACCTGACCTAATTCCAAAAAAGGGGTCTTTGCGTTGTGTATTCTTCAAAAAGTTTAAAACAATAAGTTCAAGCAATTTTTGCACGCGATGATGACAAGCGAAACAAAATCTGGAGGAAATCATATTTATGGTATTTTACTGTGAACCCCTTTTCCAGGGAACCGCTTAAAATAAACAGTAGGGATGCTTGCATAGTTTTGATGCCAACCTGAAAGAAGGGTTGTTTTATTACAAGTTTTCAAGAAAAACAATTTTTCACCAAAATAATTGAAATATTTGACATCAGCAGCAAAGATGATGCGCGCTCCAACGGAAGCTAAGAGTTCAATTTCCCTTGGCCTTATCATTTTTCATTGTTTATATAGCCGCCCCTGTTTGGGCAACGATGCTCATACCTATCTAGATCGTTTAGGTGTGAAATGGGCGGGGCGACACGTTTTTGTGTCAGATCCCATAGATTATTATTATGTGCGGTCGATACTCTCAACCTAGCTTACCGTGACCACAATCATCTAGCTTTAAGTTGATGGTGTTGATGTTGGTCGCAGAATTCACTTGGTCATTGAAAAATTGATCGTTAAAAGGTGAAAGTCGCCCAGTCAGACTTAATTTATAGCGCGGCCGTCGGCCCATCATTCTAGTTTGTAACCCACGGGTGAACGGGTTGTCACCAGATAACTGCAAGGATGGCAATCATGCCTTATAATGCAAGGGCCCTATGTAAAAGCAACTGATAAAAGCGAAGCCCAGATGCATTATAATGCATGACGAATCGGGCTAATGTTGCATAATGTTTTTGGATCAAATTGTAGGCATCGGTTTTACAAATTGGTTAATACAATTCTCTTATCAGACTTCGTTAGAGATGCTATATGTATGTCAAAAGAAATTATTTTTTCTTTGTATTTAGGACAATCACATCTCCAAAACATCTCCCAATCCTTAAGGGCATTGAACTCCACAGAACAGTGTGTAACTTATGGCACCCAAAGATGGGTCCAAAGTTTAAAAGGATGCTGCCACTAAGTTACATATGGAATCTATGTACGCATATCAGATTAGCATTAACTTCCACATTCTGTAAAACATGGTGTCATTAACGGATGTGAAGTTTGCAAAAACACATGGAATTACCTTTCCCTGTTACCTACTCAACTTTGTCGATCTTCCAAAAATCCCTCTAAATGTACATGTACGATATAGCCAGTTTTCACTATCAAACACCACTTGAGATCCTATGCGATGATTGATATGTGAAAAAAACATTTAGAAAAGGTTGTTTTCTCCCGAAACGATGGATTTCTACGTTTTAGAAAAAAATTTGAGGATTAACTAGTTCAAAAGGTAATTTATTCAACTCGATTTTCTGCAATTGCTTTTGCTATTTGTTCACCTGCAGTCTGCAAAAGTGGCTATTTGAAAATGGCCTGCTCATGCGGGTAACAGGGAAAGGATATCCATGTAGGTTTTGCATAATTTCACATCCGTTAATGACAAATGTTAAAGACAAATGTGAAGTTATGCTTAGCAGACCTACATCATGACCCTGTCTTTTGCAAGTTGCAATTCAGAATTTGGCAGAGAGTTGGTGATGCTAATGCTGCCTCTTGCAATTGCATCTTCTTGCTTGCACAGTTAAGCCCGATGGTATACTCCATTTGCGTCGCACGAGTTGCTATATCGCGCTGCGAAGAAAAGAAGAAACAGAAAGAACCTTGACGCCCAATGTTTTATGCCCTCGGCGAAAGAAATTGTCACACGATGGATAATTTTGAGCTTAGCGGAGAGTTGAATTTTTTTTTCAACCTCTCGGCAATATTTCGCATGCCGCGGAAAAGAAAAATTCTCTGATTGGCTGTTCAAGGAACCAAGGTCGGGCGATTGATAACCTCCATGAAACACCAAGCTGATTTGAAACTGCTCTTAAAACTAAAAATCCTCCCCTTATCAACAACAAAACTCATCCAATGAAATACACATTACGGGCCAAAAAAGCTGTGGATTTGTAGTGCGAAAAATATGCCGAGAGCAGTATGATCACATGATGCATGATTATGTTTAAGGATATCGTAACGAAGACTGGGTGTTGGGGGGTCTGGTGACAGTTAAAGAGTTGTGAAAAGAGTGATTTTGATTAATTGAGATACGACATCACTAAAATGGGGAAATTGGTTGTACATGTATTATGATACATGGGACCAGTGTGCTGTCCGCTTGGCTCTTCTGAGGGGCGTTGGACAGTAAAAAACAAACAAACAAACAAACACATGCATGGCAGCATCAAACGTGACGGTATACAATCCTTACATTACGGTACCATCATGACCTAGTTCTGCTAAGCATTAGTCCTGATGTGATAATCATGACTAGATAGTCTTAACTTTTTATGGCTGCTGTTATCATAGACATAGACTAGGCCATCCCATGGGAATGAAAGTTTTAGATTTGCGTCCGCCGCCCACATGTGCCAAAACCTGCCGCCGAAAATTTTCATTATTTTTAAAAAATTCATTATTTGCATAAAAAAAATGCTCTTCATCACAAAAAATTAAGTTTTAAATTATCAAACAGCTAGAAAAGGGTACAATTACACACCAACAATAGACTACATGCATGCAGTCTCTGAACATGACACATTTCTTGATGTGATTGATCCGTCAGCTCTGGGCCGGAAATCGTGAACTCGCAAGTCAACCAATAAAAATGTACATAATGAATAATGAAATAAAGCCTCATGCCTTTTGAAAAATGTCCGGACGCAAATCTAAAACTTTCATTCTCATGGCCGTATCTAGTCATGACGAGTTGTGTGTAGTGAAAGTGCCATTTAAGCCAAGATACACAGAGAGCTTCTGCTCTTAAACTTTACAGCTAGCTGCAAAGCAATGAAAGTGGCTTAAATATTCATTATTTGCAATAAACGTTATATTGTAGGCATTCTTGAGAGTCTTCTGCATCATGTGATAACCATTTCTCCAGTTTTAAAATTCACATTATGAAATTTTCAATTGAAACTTACCCTTGTTGTGTCTACATTGGGCTGCCAAATTTGACAGCCTGTGTACATGTTGACATGAACTTTTTTGGGAACAAATTGTACTTGTAGCATCGGTTACAAATTGGTAAGACAATATTATTCTAGACTCTAGACTAGAGATGTATGTCAAAAGAAAATTTTTATTTTTATTTAGGAAATATACATCTCAAAACATCTCAAACCTTAATGGCATTGGAACTCCACAGAACAGTTGTAACTTATGGCACCAAAGATTATGTCCAAATTTTAAAAGATGATGCCATCAGTTACAATTATTGGAACTATTGTACATGTTGACTAGCACGATTCATCTTGCTTCTTCACAGTGGTGGCGACTTTTGTTTGGTCCTTTATCATTTTGCACTTGGATTTTAGGCCAATGGAAGTTGATTCTTAGTTTCCTGTTGGAGGTTTTTAAAAGGTGATGAGGTCAGATTTCATTATTCATTATTTACTGTCATTTCATTATTATTATTAATTTCATTATTTCATGTTAAATGCACTACTACCCTTATATTTATTACATAAAACAAAGTTTACAAGTGCCTAATTACCAAAAACAGGGGTATTTGCAGGTTTATTTCTTCAAAAGTTTAAAAATCAGTTCAAGCAATTTTTGCACCGAGTATGATGACAAGCGAAACAAAAATCTGGAGGAAATTCATTATTTATGGTATACTGTGACACCCCTCCCAAGGGAACCGCTTAAAATAAACAGTTAGGGATGCTTGAATATTTTGAGCAACTGAAAAATTGTTTTTATTATCAAGTTTTCAAGAAAAACAATTTTTCACAAAATAATGAAATATTTGCCACAGCGGCAAATATGATGCGCACTCCAACAGGAAACTAAGAATCAATTTCCCTTGGCCTTATCATTTTTCATTTTTTACTATAGGCCGCCCTGTTTGAGGCAAGATGCTCCTACCTATCTAGATCGTTAGGTGTGAAATGGGCCGGGCGACACGTTTTTGTGTCTGATCCCATAGCATTATTATTTATGTGCTGTGATACTCACAACCTAGCTTGCCGTGACCACAATCTTCTTAGCTTTAATTTGAGGTGTTGATGTTGGTCGCAGAATCACTTGGTCATTGAAAAATTGACGATTAAAAGGTGAAAGTCGCCCAGTCAGACTTAATTTATCGCGGCCGTCGGCCATTTTATTTTGTACCACACGGGTGACGGGCTGTCCCCAGAATTAACTGCAGTATGGCAATCATGCCTTATAATGCAAGCGGCCTATGTAAAAGACGATGATAAAAGCGAAGGCCAGATGCATTATAATGCATGACGAATCGTGCTACATGTACAATGTACATGTTGACATGAACTTTTTTTGGATCAAATTGTAGCATCGGTTACAAATTGGTAAGACAATTATTCTACAGACTCTAGTCTAGAGATGCTATGTATGTCAAAAGAAAATTATTTTTTCTTTTTATTTAGGAAATATACATCTCAAAACATCTCAAACCTTAATGGCATTGGAACTCCACAGAACAGTTGTAACTTATGGCACCAAAGATTATGTCCAAATTTTAAAAGATGATGCCATAAGTTACAATTATTGGAACTATGTTAAGCATATCAGATTACATAACTTCACATTATGTAAAACATGTTGTCATTAACGGATGTGAAGTTATGCAAAAACACATGGAATACCTTTCCCCTGTTACCTACCTCAACTTTGTCGATCTCAAAATCCCTCTAAATGTACATGTACGATATATCCCTGTTTTCACTATCAAACACAACTTGAGATCCTATATTATGCGATGATATGTGAAAAAACTTAGAAAGGTTGTTTCTCCCGAAAACGATGGATTTCTACTGTTTTAGAAAAAATTTTGAGGATTAACTATTTCAAAAGGTAATTTATATCAACTCGATTCTGAATTGCTTTTGCTATTTTGTTCACCTGCAGTCTGCAAAGTTGGCTCTTTGAAATGGCCTGCTCATGCTGGTAACAAGGGAAAGGTATTCCATGTGGTTTTGCATAACTTCACATCCGTTAATGACAACATGTTAAAGACAAATGTGAAGTTATGCTTAGCAGAACTACATCACCATGCTTGCAATGCAATTCATGAATTTGGCAGAGAGTTGGCTGATGCTCATGCTGCTCTTGCAATTGCATCTTCTTGCTTGCACAGTAAAGCCCGATGTATACTCCACTTTGCGTCCGCGATATCGCGGCTGCGAAGAAACTTGACACCAATTTTTTACTGCCTCGGCGAAAGAATTTGTCACACGATGGATTTTGAGGCTTAGCGGAGAGTTGAATTTTTTTCAACTCTCGGCGATATCGCAGCCGCGAAAATTCTCTGATTGGCTGTTCAAGGAACCAAGGTCGGGCGATGACCTCATGAAAACCAAGCTGAAACTGCTCTTAAAAATCTCCCTATCAACAAAAATACTCATCCAATGAAATACACATTAAATGGCAAAAGCTGTGGATGTAGTGCGAACAATTCCCGAGCAGTATGATCACATGAGGCATGATTATTTTTAAGGATATCGTAAAGAATGTTTTGGTGGTTACGCAATATTTTTATCCCATCTGATTCTATTCTGAGCTCCGCACCTACATGTGTCATGGTGGTCATGTTTTTTAAAACCTGGGCGGTTGCAGTGCATTTTCAGAAGTATGGGCCCTTTTTACATTTAAACTTATAAGCTCAAAAAGTTTTACCCCTACTATATAAAATTATATATTTTCTGAAGCCTATGACAGGAGTCTTACTATCAAAGTCAAATATTCAGGGTGACCTACATGTAAACATTTCGGGTGCAACAAACAAAAAACATGTAAAAATGAGGGTTTGCTATTTCTACCGGGTACCTCAAGCAAATATATAAAAATATGTATTGCTAATGTAGCTTAGTTCAATACCACAAGCATATCAAAATTAATTTTCCTTTATTAATCATCTATACAGGTAGTGGTCAAAACGCTAGGGTATTTTGTGTCGCCTGACGCAATGTTCATGGAGGCCCATACTAGTCCAAATTTGTGTGTCCGTATTCCGTCGTGTTTCCGTCCGTATGACGCGGTTAACCTTTTTAAAATGCTCTGCAGCTAAAATGCTACCCCCGATTTACTTCAAACTTGATAGAGTGAGGTGCCGCAATTTCATGTGTGTAGCTTTTTTTGGCTGGCATTATTTGTTCATATTCATGAATATTAATTATCTTATTTGCATATTTTCAGACATTTCGGTTACTTTTTGTAAATCTTCTTCTGGCTAAACACTAAACCCGATTTACTTCACACTTGGTAGCGTGATATGAGTGACAAGGTTGTTTGCCAGATATTAGTGTAGCTTGTGGCCTGGATTATTTGCATATTCATGAATATTAATTAGCTTATATTGGCCGGTCAAAATGATAATCCTTTTTTTCTCCCGCAAGGATTGTGTGGCAGTATCTGGTGTTCCGTAAGGCGTATAATATGTAACTTTGTGGAAGGAAGCGGGTTTAAAGAGTTCTTGACCTGATTAGATGTTTGGCGCTAGTTCGGACAAATTACATATGCAAATGACGGCTTAATATGCAAAAATCAGCGTAATCGATATATTTTTGAAACGGTACATCGATATGCAAAATTCCTTCACTGCATGAAAACCCATTATGGTGCGCACTTTGCCATTTGAAAACCATCCTATACCTGCTGCTTAGGTATGGCAATGATCTAATTAATATGCGTAATTGCTGAATCTCTAAAATGATACATCGGATATGTGAAATTCCTTTTCTACATGCAAAACTCCTATACCATACATCTTGTGTGGAATCATATGGAGGGAAGGGTGGGGTGTTGGGAGGGGGCAGGGTGGGGTGTTGGGGAGGGAAGTGTGGGGTGTTAGTGCGAGGTGGGGTGCGTTGGGAGGGGGTGGTGTGCATCTTGGTGGGGTCGGGGTGGTGTAGTGTTGGGGTGGGGGGCATGGGGTGGGGTCTGGGTGACGTTCGTGTTACCTTTGCGACTGATCTAAGTGACATGTGACACTGGTGGACTTCATGTGACCATTTGTGATCCCATGTGACCTTATCATGTGACCTCATATGACCTTGATGACCTCATATGACCTTGCATGACCTCATATGACCTTGATGACCTCATGGACCTTGGTGACCCTCGTGTTGGCCTCTTGTGACCTTGGTTACCTTGGTGACCTTTGTGACTGTTTGATCTAGTGACTTGTCGACCTGGGACTTCATGTGAACTTGGTAACCTCATGTGACCCTGGTTACCTCATGTCACCTTGTCCTCATGTCACCTTTGGGCCCATCACAATCTGTGCCGGGGTATGGTCAGCGGTGGGATGCGAAGGGGAGGGGGTGGGGTGTCAGGGAGGGGAGGGTGCGTCGGGGAGGGTGCCGTCGGGGGCAGGGTGCTCGGGGTGCAGGGGTGCTTCGGGGCAGGGTGACGTCGGGGCAGGGTGGCGGGGTGGGGTGAACCTCATGTGACCTTGGTGACCTCATGTGACACTTGGCCCCATGTGACTTTGTAAACTTCTCTCCAGTGCATTTGTTCTCTTTCTAATCATCATTTTGCCAACTTCATCATAAAGCAAGTGATCGCGCAACCAGTCGACACTTGTGGTTCAAGAACCGTCTTGTTATGTTTTCAAACTTCCTTAATTGCAATTGAAATCAAATAAACCTGAAAGAGGTTAAATTTTGACTTGCCATTGTGATATTATTTATGTCACTTCCAAATAATTATCACATATTTACCTGTATTGTATACATATTTAACATACAGGGTGTGTGAAATGACTGTCCAAATGATATTTTATCCAAAGTACAAAACTGTCCTGCAATGCATGTGATTTTTCCCCTATGATTTACCAAGGGTTATTTTGTTGATTGCTGTTCTTGTTGTTTCCAACATTACTGCAACACAGTGATACAGGGTGGCTTATAAATACATTGTACACATAGCTTCAGGATCAGAAGTAACAGATATACAGCCTGTAATACAAACTAATTTTAATTGACTTGTACAACATCAATGTAGCCTAATCTTTGATGAAGTCAGATATGGCAGACCTGAAAACACACACATATAGTGACCTATTGCTAAATATTACTTTGTTTATCCTACTAGACACATACAGGGTGATTAAAATGCCGTTATTTAATGTAGAATGAGCTTCCCCTTAAATACCACATGTTAATACACCTGCAGAGCAAATCCCAAGAGTATCAGGTTACATGGTCATCTAATCCCAAAGTCAGTCATGCCCTACATTCCAAAGACGTGAGTAATGCTTTCAAAGACAAGCTATTTGTACTAGTTTGCACTTCCTGTTTTGAAATGTGGATTTAGCATCATTTTTAACCTCAGAATTACATTTTAGTTTACATTTAAGGTAATGTAATTATAATTTAATGAGGACTAACTACACTAAATGTGAATAATTAGTCCTACATTACAATCTTTCTCTTACAAGTGATACCTGTAGGCCTATTTACTTTTTTCAATGAACCTTTAAACCATGCAAATACAGTTGCGCAGTTCACAAGTGGTCGAATCTGTAATTAAAACCTCATTAATTGTGATTAATTGACAATTGTTTTAATAATTATGAGCAAAATGGACTTTATTACACAATTGCAAAGTTGAAACAACAAGAAGGAATGCTTATAAGTACAGTACAGATCGAATGAAGTAACCAATTTCCCGCGATTCCCCCACAATTGCCCTGCGATTTCACCGCAAATTCATCGCGATTTCACCGCCAAAACCCCGCAAATTCATCGCGATTATTATCGCAGGGACTGACGAGGTCAACAGACCATGCTTACGATCCCCACGGTGAGACTAATACCCGATGGCCGCCGAAGTTAGCGGTGAGTTTGCGGTGGTTTTACGATGAAAGCAGCCTCAGATGATCAATAGAGGCTATCCATCCGTTTCCATTGAATTACGAAACTCCACTTCAACTAGATTGTTACAGAAGCAAAGCACATAATTATACGCAATGTGACTGTACACCGATTCCGGTCATAATGAAACTCCCTAACACTGCATGCTGTATATTGTGAGGAATTACCCCAGATCACAATATACCACAACTTTCATCATACTTGCACTTTCATAGACCACAAACTACCACAATATTTGATTGTGGTATATTGTGGTATATGCTTAGTAGTTAGTTAAATCATAACTATACCAAATTGGAGTAACTCATCATATACCACAATATACCACAGTAATAAACAACAACAAGCTGTACCATAGGCCACAATGTACAGGGCTGCAAGAGAAATTGAGGGGGCCAGGGGAACCTTGGTGTTATTGCCTTACATGCCGCGGGTCGGGTGCGGGACTGTACGTGGATGTAACACACTTATATGTCAATATAAGCTTTCAATACCACAAACTACAACAAACTATTGTAAGGTTCTGTAATATCATCTACCACAGATACCACACTATACCATTGTGTGGTATTTTGTGGTCTAGAGCCTTGTTCTGTATAGCTATCCCTAACACTGCCGGCTGTATATTGTGAGGACTTACCACAGATCACAATATACCACAACTTTCATCATACTTGCACTTCATAGACCACAAACTAACACAAATTTGATTGTGGTATATTGTGGTATATGCTTAGTGGTTAGATAAATCATAACTATACCAAATTGGAGTAACTCATCATATACCACAATATACCACAGTAATAAACAACAACAAGCTGCACCATAGGCCACAATGTACAGGGCTGCCAAGAGAAATTGCGGGCCCAGGGGAACCTTGGTGTTATAGGCTTACATGGCGCGGGTCAGGTGCGGGATGTACGTGAATGTACCACACTTTATATGTCAATGATAAGATCACATACCACAAACTACCACAAAATATTTTAGGTTCTGTAACTATCATATACCACAATATACTACAATATTGCATTGTGTGGTATTTTGTGGTCTAGAGCCTTGTTAGTGATCTCGCCGAGCGGACGACGGAGCGCTTGCGATAGACGCTCTGTCGATAAGCTGGGAGGGCATGACAGCATACGCTTTCCCGCCAATATTGATCCTCCATCAAGTCATAGGAAAGATCGAACATGAACAGTGCGACATCCTTCAATTCGCGCCGTAATGGCCAAAACATCTGTGGTTTCGGCCGATGGTGGACCTGCTTGGAGGTCGTCCGCGGCTTCTTCCTCAGATTCTGGATCTAATCCGGGTGCCAGGCGGGGGAGACAGTCCACCACTTCTCAAACACCTGTTGTTGACTGTGTGGCCGCTGTCAAGAGACGCTTTGAAAAGGGCGGATTTTCGATGAGGTCTGCAATGCTTGCCGGCCTTGGTAAAAGGAACTCAACACTCAAAGTTTACTCTGGGCGTCTGGGTTCCTACTACCGATGGTGCAGTGAGAGAAGTGTCTCTCCCACTCGCGCCCCTATAGCGGCCATTGCTGACTTCCTTATGGACAGATTCGATTCTGGATTAGAAGCTACTACAGTCCGGAATTACCGGTCCGCAATTCAAGCGATTCACAAAGGTTCTCCAGGGGGTACGCGTCTTAAAGACAATGACGCGATACGCCAACTCCTGGATGGAATGTACAATTCTTGTCCTCCTGTGCGTAGAATTGTTCCTACGTGGAATCTCAATCTGGTATTGGAATATCTTTCAAAGCCACCGTTCGAGCCGATGAAACATGCAACTTTGAGAGAGATCTCTCTGAAGATGCTATTTCTTATTGCCATGGCTTCAGGGCGCCGCTGCTCAGAGCTTCATGCACTGTCAGCATGTGACCTGGTTCTAGCGCGGACTGGCGCTACCCTGTACTTTGAGCTTGGTTTCCTCCCCAAGAACAAACGCCCATCCTTTACCGCCAACCCGATTTTTCTCCCTGAGATGTGGGATCGTCTGTCAGGGAGGATCGTGTACTTTGTCTGGTGCGCGCGTTGTGCTACTATCTGCAAAGAACACAGCCAATTCGGGGAGCCACGGGTCGGCTTTTTCCGACTTTCGCATCCCCGCATAACGCGGCAGCGAAGGCCACTCTGGCGCCATGGATTGTCTCTGTGATTGAAAATGCGAACGTTTTGGAGGGCGGTCATGTGACTGCTCATTCTACACGGTCGATTGCGAGCTCAACAGCTTTCGCAAACACCAAAACAAAATCAAAATACCTAAACAATCAAAATCTGAAAGAAAACAAACAGGAATTAACAAATTAATAATACCTTTTAAAATTATGGGCAGGGTTGAAAATGTAAATTCCTGGGAAGATACTCGCAACATTTCTCACAGCTTTCCCACATCTCTTTATGTATAAATTTCCCTCCTAAGGGCCAAGTTTCACCCTCCAAATGTCCAACTTTCCTGGGAATGAGCTGCCCAAATTCCCCACTTTGTTAGACCATGACAATTGAATAAAATGTTTAACAAATAAGCTAGATAAATGGGCTACGGTCTTTGATACATCCAGTGAACAGATAAATTTCACTAAAAACCCTTTCAATCTTGCATGAAGGTCGCACATTATACTTGCACATTGAAAGCTCCTATGTGCTCAGGCCGCGACAAATCGATAGCCCGGGACTAGTAGAATTTTTTTTCGGGCAAGTAAAACTTTGGGTAGTCGGGCCCGTTCTGGCAAGTCCAATATCAGCTAATGGTTTATGGTTTCCTGTTTTTTGTTTCGCTGTCAAATATCACCGCGTGGGCCATGCCGTCAGTCGGGGTTTACCCGCCTTCGTCCATTTTTGTAGTTTTTCAAGCTAAAATGACGTAATTTTTAGCAATAAAAACACAATATGAAATTATTTAGACTTCAAATCTATGTTTATCATTTCGAAATGATTTTTAAAAATAACTTTGACTTATTTACTGTTGTTTATTTTTGTTTACTTGCCTATGAATGGCTTAAATCTATGTTTCACGGTGTTGTTTTGGTTTTGATCTTTAATACAAGGGGTGGGGCTAGGTCTTGCTTTTATTGTAAATACTGACCAGGAAAAGAACACAAAGCGCTATATACGATTGGCGGACATTTCGTGCCATGCAAATTATATTGACACTACTTTGTGGAAGATTTGTATTTCATTTACGCGTCATTTTAAAGAGGATCTGGGAGGCCGAATTATAGGTAAGCGACCTTTTTTGTGATCGACATGATCGATTGATTTACTTCGGTAACTTGGTGTGTTGTCTAGGACCCTTTAGTTTAGGTGCGTAGGGCCTACTAACTGGATAATTCTGTAAAATTTTCAGTTGCTTAGTTTGGGCGTGGAAAATTACCAATTTATCAGTGCGAGAAAATGTGGAATTGCCAAAATCACGTGTGAAAAGCTGGTTTTTCTAAATGCCGATCCCCCAGACCCTACCATAGGAATCAATTTGGAGGTGAAGAATTCCATTTATGTTGGAGGGTGGGAGATACTAAGAGACAGTATCGTCCGCTTTTTCCTGCTGAGAATCGCGGTAATTTTTGGGCATGTTCTTCACTGGCTCGGCAAAGAGTTTTCTATATGAGGTTGCCCGATCGCTCGAAAATATAATTGTCGCGGCCTGCAGTTGTGCTTCATTTGGATACCAAGTAAAATGCCATCATACGTTCCCTATTTTTCAAATGTCTTTGTCCCAGTGTTTAAAAATTTGTTTGGACAGCCTGTAAGGATCATGACATATTAAGTTTTGTCATAGTTGTATTGCGTGTGGCTCTTGCTGTTCCCCCGCCGGTCTTTTGTCCCTTCCCCCCTTGCCCCGTTTTTGGCCCCATTCCCCTGCCCATCGGGTCTGTGCTCCTTCCCCCTCCGCTTCTTCACAACCATAAAAACGCGGACTTTA
Organism: Ophioderma brevispina; assembly: GCA_023653785.1. Lineage (NCBI taxonomy): Eukaryota > Metazoa > Echinodermata > Ophiuroidea > Amphilepidida > Ophiodermatidae > Ophioderma > Ophioderma brevispina. The sequence goes on from JAMKCH010035968.1 coordinate 28,765, forward strand.
ACCCTGAGTTTACTTGAGCCCCACAAGTTGGTTCGTACGTAGGGTTTGTGCATGCTTATGAAATGGCGTGGGGTCGTGTAAACTTTTACGACACCCCGTTTTATCCCTAAGTATTGACACATGTGTTTTAGTACCGTACCGTATAAGGCACAATTCTGTGGCATCATGGGCTTGATTCAAACACACACACTGATGTAACCGTTCCCCCCGTGTACTATTGGAACAAAGTGCCTCGCCGGAATCCCGGGGGATTTGTATTCACAGGTGGATATAATGCGTGAACTAAGAAAACTGGTAAAAGGGTGTCTTTTTTCCAACGGCGGCCACTAACCAAGATACGCGCGTACATTGTTTAAGGGATCAAAACAGCAAAACCAGGAAAAAGGGTTATGTTTTTTCTTAACCCTGATATTGTAATGTTATATCTTCCATTAAGCAGGATAAGAATCATCCAAAATAGTGTAATCGGAACTTGGGAAATAGCTAATCCGATAATAAAGGGTCTATTTACGATTCAATGCCTGCGTACTTGTTTAAGTATCATAAACAGATAACAATACTTGTTTAGGGTATGTTTTAGCTTGTTTTTTTAGTCGGTGCAATACATTGTTTAGGTGCATTTGAAAGTCCATGTTCTGCATCATATCCACCTTTGAATCAAGTGGCCCCCCCCTGGCTCCGAATAAACATTGGCAGTGCCCATTGTATATATAGCAAAATTTGATCACCATTTCCAATTTAATGAGTTTATTTTGATTAGCAATGTCACCTTCCTGCCAGATGTCTTCCACCTCCAAAGTTCCGACTCTAGGCGCTTTTCACCCTGGGCGCATTTATAATATTCTCATTGTGTGTTTTTCCTATCAATAGCTGTTTGCAAGAGAACGGTGCCGAAGCAGTTGGTGTATCATTGTCGAGGTATAGGTGCTCAGGGAATGGTGGTTGTGACAAAAGCGGTCCGAACCATTGCCAGTTCTGACCGCTTCAACAAGTGGTCTCCAGTAGGCATGCTTATTAGATTGGTAGGGTATGTTGTAACGAATATAGTATCCTAACATCATACCCTTCAAATGAATAGGACCAAGCATCTAATAAGGACAAATCGGAATTTTAGTCATTACTGTCTGTGCGGACACTTACTACACAACATAATTGAATGGAGATCCTATCTTTGAACACTGCCATTTTTCTGTTATTCTTCAACTCGGAAAAGTAACTTATGAGAACTAATTGACTTTATCCTTTACTTTTAAGCTATTCCTGTCATTTCAAATTTTTTTGAAATCTTTCGGATAAATCACTGATATTGTTTTTATATTTTTACTTTTTATTCTTTTGTCTTTTGTTAAAAAAATATTGGTGTTTAACCATTTTGAAATTTTAGTATTCATGCTTTCTCTGTAGGTGAATGCTTTAATACTTTTACAAGTCTCCCCAACTTCCCTTGTTAACCATATGTCCATCTGAAACTTTCTTAAAGGTTCTTGTTTCCGATTTATGTGTTTGGTGTTCTCTACTTGATATGAGAGCCTGGACCCTTTGTACATACCTCCCCCACCAAGTTAACGTGGAACAAACTTCGGTTTTGATGGTAGACGCATAATGCATGTTTGGCAAAGCCCTATTCACTACTGTGCTAAATTGATGGTTAACCACAAAACGGCGTTTTTTGTTAATATTCTTCGGGAATTAAATGGAACAAAAAAAATTTTGAGGGCTCAAATTTTCAGACGACAATGAGAAAAATACGGCCTTTCCATCTGATATCAAATCGATACTACTTCCGGGTAAATCAGGGGGTCCCAAAGATCGGAACACGCACCTTTACGTATCTAATTGGGTACCAGCCCATACTGTGGGGTCATAAAACAACACTTAACACTATCAGAGATATTTTTTTCCAACGTGAAAATTGACAGAAAAGGCAAACGCAGTGTTGATAGATGAATTTGGTGTTGTAAAGTTCCTTTAATATGGACCCTAATAGAGTAAATACTGATTTTGCCTTTTAAGTGCTAGTTTTATTGGTTCACTTGTAATTGTTAAAACTAACATGCAAAACTCTGTTTTAATGAATTTTTTATCAATTGACCAATATAGCGAATCACTGATAGTGCCTGTTAAAAGGTGGGAGGCCCAATCATGTTCCCATTTACTCCTTTTTTGCAATACTGGTGAAAAGGTCAATATGGCATATAACAATAAAAAAATGAAAAATAATAAGGTCTGACGTAACAGTTAACACCACATTTTTCAAATTTCTCCATTTCGGAGTATTTTATACCATCAATTGGGTGTTTGGATGGGCTACGGATTACAAGTACATTATATCTCGTCAAACACACATAGTTTTTTTGTGGATCAGGTAATGACATATGAACTAAAATTATCATTGAAAATTGGATGCATTAACATTGGACACGGTGGCAATGTTGTCCTCAAATGACGCCTTTTTCATGATTTTTTGGGAAAAGCAAATTGAATCTTTTAAATACAAAATAAGCACGAAATAATTACTATAATACTAAATCAAATATATCAGCTCACAAAACTGAATTTTGCACCGACTCTTAAAGGTGCAACGAGAGATTTCATAATATCAGGTGTCCCTCAAAAAATCGAAAGTACTGATTATTTTGTCCTGATTTAAAGCTTTCCATCAAAAATAACCCCTCTGAAAGGATTAAGCTGAGCAAATGTTTCTATGGTTCAAATTTCTAATTGTTGGTATAGGAGTCCAATACGAAATTCAGCTCTGTTTTATATTGAAATATAAACAAATCAAATCACTGGTTTTCCCTCTTTTTAAGGCATTTCTGTAGCCTAACTCAAGGTAAGAAATCTATTGATTGTCAAGTCTATATGAAAATTACTATTATGACACAATGTTTGGTCCCTCACAAATCTCTCGTTGCACCTTTAAAGCTGCTCCACCCCGGTGGAATGACCGAGTTATGTCACCCATAAAGAAAAGTACATACAGCAAGTTTTTTTTTTTTTATGGGGTACCAGGCACACCATTGTAACCGTTGTATGTAAACTTAACAAATGGAACAAAAGCACGATGTCATTGTATTGTGGTCAGGAACTGTCTAAATGTAGGTGGGGGTTTATAATACACGATCATCCAACCATGTGTATTTAGACTTTTTCCATTAAGGGGCTGGTTTAATTTGGCTGCTCGGAGGTACCATTTTTTTGGCTGTCACAGAGCAGATTTGTGAGCAAATTGTGGGCGTTGTGGCATTTGATGATAAATCTCTGAAGTTTTTTGGAACATACTGGCACTAATGTTCATATGAATCAATTCAAGTAAGAAAACAGTTAAATAACCCCTCCCAAAAAATCCATTCGGTGGGGGGGGGGGGGGGACTCCAGCGGGGGAAAGCCATTAAAAAAATCCAATACATGTTCAAATCGATAAAAAGTTACAACTAAAACAAGTGAACCTTTTGGACAAAAAATTGTTAGAAATCGTACAAAAAAGAATAATAAAAACTAATTTCCAATTACAAAAAATAATTTCCAGGTAAGAAAAAAAAATATGAAAAAAAATCCAAATTGGCTTCTCTTATTGAAATAAGAGGAGCTCAACTCTCCTGAAGTTCTTAGGTTCTCAACAAGGGGCTCTATTTACTTAACATGTCATATAAAAAAATTAGGCCTTTCAATTAATAAGGCTCACAAAATAATGGGTCCTGTTTCGTGTCCCCGACCTGAACCCGTTGGTGAACCCACTGACTCAGTATATTTTTTTCAGGTCTGAGCAGAATAAAATGATTAAAAAATAAAAATGTTGTAAAAACTTTACATATTCAACCAACATATTTTTTTATCATTTAAAGCACAATTTAAAACAATATCCATGGATGATCATTTACCAGTTCTGTAAAGCCGTTTTACAATTGAATGACCTGCTGCCGTTAAAGTTTGTATAACTTATTATTTTCTACAGCTGCACGTATTGCAAGCTCGAACACCTGGCTTGAAGCAGCGGCTAAAAATAGTTTTGGCACGCACTGCTTTATAGAGACACTGGCCCATTTGAAAAATAGTGCGCCCTCAAGAGTTTCAACAATCAATAAGTTTTGAATGGTTGTAAAGCTTTTTATCTACAAAAGCCCCTCACCCAATGATTTAGACCAAAATCAGCTTTCCTTATGGGTAAACAGAACGATTTTGTAATTTAATTCGCCGGACGTTAAATTCAGGCAGACGACGAAATGCGTTTAACACAAGGAGCACGCACGCCATAATGCAATGTTTCCCACTCACGCTATATGCTCACTGTTTGATCGGTCTAAACCTTTGTGTTTATATCATGAGGTAGAGTCAAAAATATTCATGGTAATATACAAATTTGTTTTATTAAAGTTATGGTAAAACTTAAAAGTTGGCCTATTCAATTACCTGGATTCTTTATCCTCATATCAATGTCCCTATCGGTTTTGGGGTATGTTATTTTTATGTGTAAAATATATCTCTGTTCTTCCAATGGCCTAGACTATCATTTGAGAGCAAATTGAAGTAATTTTTTATTTTTTTTCCCCAAAATTGTTTTTGGCACACACTGCGCAAGTGCCGTAGTCGTTACACTGTAATGATTAATTAGGTCGCCCATGGCAGTGTAAAGAGCACATGGCCGGGGGATTGTCCACTGGGCAATTCCACTATCATGGACGTTACATTTTTTCCCCCCCACCTCCTCTGTATTCAAAATGTATTCCAACATTTATACTTGAAACTTAGAATTTCATTTTATTTCTGTGTACTGATGCTAACATACTAATTGTCCCGAGCCGAACGATTTCGAACGGGACATAAATGGATCAGCGTCCTTCCTTCCGTTCCCTTTCTGCCGTCGTCTGTGATAAAACATGTTAACCCCCTTTGGTATACGTTTATCTGGAGTTCCGTAGGGTACAATGATGTAACTGGTGGAAAGAGCGGGTGGGTGAGTTCTTGACCTGATTAGATTTTGTGCGTAAAAGATGCTAATTAAGTATCTAATTTTGCTTAATTTCTGAAAATGTTCCTGCACGGCCTGTTTACAAGTTTTTCTGGAGTTCCTTAAGGCATATAATGATTTACCTTGTGGAAGTAAGTGTGCTGAAGAGTTTTCGACCTGATTACAGTTTGGGGCATATTTTCGGCAAATTTGAGTTATTAATGAGCTAATTAATATGCAAAAATCATCACAGCGTATTGCATGATCTTTTTGATACTGTACATGGGAATACTCAACATTCCTGCGCTGTATGAAGCGTATCATGGGCACATCTTTTATTGCATTGCATTTATGTGATGTATGCGGCCAGCGGCTTAGGTTTGCAAATGAGCTAATTAAAATATTCTTAATTTCTGGTATCTCGTGAACGGTACATCGGATAGGCAAATTTCCTTCGCTATATGAGACTACTAGGCCCTAGGGAGGGGGAGGGGGTTGGGATGGGGTTTTAGGTATTGACGGGTTCGTTGGGGAGGGGGGTGGGGTTGGTGTTGCAGATTGTTGGGGCGGGGGTGGGTATTGGGAGTTTGGGGTGTTGGGGAGTTGGGGGTGTTGGGGAGGGGTGGGTGTTGCAGGGGTTTGAGGGTGGGTTGTTGCAGGTTTTGTGGGTGGATGTTGGCGGGGTGGTTGGGGAGGTGGGTTTTGCAGATGTGTTGGGGATGAGATTGTGTGTTGCTGGGTTTTTGGGGAGGGTGTTGGGGTGTTGTAATTGCATTTTATCGCATGTTAGTGATCGCTACATTCGGCGGGGACATGTTTTTTAACGATCGCGTAAATACAAGTTTCACCTTGTTTTCCACATGAATATCAAATATCGGTAAAGCTCTGGTTTGCACTAACAAGAAATAGCGTTCGAAGTCCTGCATCATTGATTTAACGAAATGGAATGCATTTTTTAACAAAAACTCTCTGAAGTTGCACCCTCAAGTTTCATTATTCCTGCTTAGTATTAACCATGGTAACACTTTATTTAACTTGAATACAAATAGGGAAAGCACCTTCTACAATATAGAAAACACTTCCAAAGGACTTTACATTTGTGTAAATGTCATGGACGTTTACATAATTTGAATTTTCAACATTCGCTAATTCAAAATTGATAACAGGTCGGTCTAGATTTAAGACAATCAGTTAAAATCAATGAGCTGTTTTAAAAACAAAAATATTTGAAAGTTAAATGAGTTGACTAAAGTATATAATTAGAAATGCAATTTTATGGGCAAAGTTGGGTACGAGGGCGCTTTCTCATTTTTTTTGCACATGCTTTTGAAAATAACCTATACGCTCACATAGGCAATTAAAGATAATCAAATATTTGACATGCTCAATAAATTGAGCATTCTGATGTTTGGCCTGTAACATTCATGATCCCTTGGCTGAAAAGCAGAGGGGAGATTGCGAGGGTCGATGTTCCGTATGTGTGGTATGTGTATGGTGTGTGTGGTTCCAGTTTGGTTAGGTTTTGATTAGGTTTTCGTTTTTTGCGTCTCCTTTGAAAACTTAAGTCCAGATGTTAAACCATTATTATGTTCGAAATCTTCCATCCTCTACAGTTGTACACGGCTAATTAAGAGACAATAAATCATGCACACGAGATGGTGACATGGTTTTGAGACCATGACATGAGTTTTAAAGACAAGACATGAGTTTTTATGGGGGCTAGCTGATTTGTTTAAGAACTTTAGGGATGATCCATTTCTTTGAGGGGTGTCATGATTTGGGGTATTGCTCTCTACTATTGAGACTTTATTGGTGGTTCCTGGTGTCTTCTGATAATAATTGGGTTCCATTCCTTTTGTGATTCCTGGTGTCTACTGGTTTATTTTATTTGGTGTTTATTGCTGGTAGTTCTCATATTTAGTGTTTACTTGTTCCACTTCCTTTTTAGGTCTGTTTTCCAAATTTTCTTTTCACTAATGTTACAGGATCTAGTTACTCTAAACTTGAAGCCAGGTCAAGCCTGCTTCACTATAGTTTGGGTTAAGTCAGATTCTGAAAACATAATAATGATAATATTGGATGATTTTTATCGCAGGATACAAGAATTTATCTGTCTCGCTATGAGTTTTGAAAATATTGCGCTCGTCGCTCCGCGACTTGCTCAATATTTTCAAAACTCATAGCTTGACCGATATATTCTTGTATCCTACTCAAATCATCCAATATTATATCAGACTTGGGGTTAAGATGCAATAGGGGTTCAGGTGCAATAGGGGTTCCTTCATATGTGGATGATGTCAAATGTAATGGACACAGGTCAGAGGTCATCTGAGGTCATGTTCCAGACTGCCATCTTGCCAGGGGGATGATGCAAGTTTACAGTATTTTTCAATATTGCATGGATGTGCCTATTCAAAAGCACAGGGGTCAATGCACTTTCCCCTAGGTATAATTCAATGGGAGTATTTCCAAGAAATTAAAAGGCAGGCTTACTCACAAACTAATGGTGGTAGAATGGTCAAACTTCTTGAGCAGGTAAAACTTGATTATCTATACACTTGTTAGTTACACTTTAAAAGGTACCCTATAAGAAAAAAAGTTGCGAGAAATGGTGTAAAAGCGCCCTTGTGGCCAATTTTGACCTAAAATGGTAATTTCTAAGAATTCTAATTATCAAAAGGTCATGAAAACTTCAGGAACAGATTTTCAGACATTGAAAACATGATTATTAAACATCACCATTTCAAACACCACATAATACCCATTTACGGGGGATGTTTAAAATGTAACATCCATGACATAACATCCATGACGGTAATGTCCATGATGCTCATTAGCATATTTCTAATTCATATAATTATTTTTTGTGTCGCCTGCCCTAAAGGCAGGAAGACACATAGGGATCACTTTGTCCACTGTTGTTGTTGATGTCTGTTGTTGTTGTAGTTGATGTCTGTTGTTGATGTCTGTTGTGAAAAAGGGTTAACATTTGCCTGTATATAATATCCCCATACTTTGATGGATTTAAACCAAACTTGGGTCACAGGTGCAACATGAGATCCCTCATTTGTTGATGAGGTGAAAGGTCACATACCAAGGTCAAAGGTCATGTGAGATCAAGTTGTAAAATAGGCTGAAAATGTAAAATTGGCCTCATTTGAAGTTGAAGTTCAATTGGAACCAAACTTGGTTTATGGAGTTTACATGCAAACCCTCATTTGTTTATGAGGTCCAAGGTCACATATCAAGGTCAAAGGTCGTGTTAGGCCTATCATTCACTAACCGCGACGGCAGGCGACACAAGCGGTCCGAGGACAGATGTATTTTTTATTACAGTATCTTCTATTTTATTCATGGTTCACTAGATATCCTTGAGAAAAGCTTATTCACAAAATTGGAGTTGATCCCGAGTTTGCGGTTTTGTGTTATGAGCAAATGCTGGTTTTCCCCGGTCCCATAGGCCACTGTGCTGTAATATCTATCTGTTTGCAGACAGAAAATACAAAATTGCAAATTTCTTACAGATACGACCAAATTTGCACATAAGATTTGGTACACGTGGATTACTATAAAGGCTAACGGTTCAGATGAATGATCATCATCATCATCATCAGTCGACTGCGCAGCAGGCGATCGCAAGTTTCCTCCAGTCACTTCTGTTTTGGGCCAAGTTGGAGATAGCCTTTGGTTGCAACATGTTGTTTGTGTCCCCCAAGAGCTTTTGGATGTAGGAGAGATATGATGTTCTGTCGGCCTGGCTTCCTCTTGCCATGTGTTGGTGTGTAGAAAGCATATAACCTACTAGGCTCTCCCTCTGGCATCCTTAGAATATGACCAAGAAAAGTAAGCTGTCTCAGTCTTACTCGGTTTATGATATAAACAGATGAATGATATAAAAACTATTTCGTGGTAAATCGGGGGATGAGGTTGTGGATCACGAAATGCCCCTTTAAATCATTTTAAACAATGATAACTTTTACCCCTGCACAAATGTTGCCCATGTTCCACAAAGTTGATTTTTTTGGGGATGAACTTTAGGTATTATTTTTGGACAATTTCACAGTACATTAGATCAAATTGTTTCTTTTGCAATTTTTGGGTCAAACATAAAAATATTGGACTGAAATGGTTCTTCAGGCAACAGTTGTCTAAAGAAACATTTCAAGATCGAGCTACTGGCTCAACGAAAGATCATACAATAAATGG
>JAMKCH010035969.1:0-14252 GCA_023653785.1 Ophioderma brevispina
ATACGTCACAGAAAATTCAATGTTTTTGATTGGTCGACACCGCAACGACGTTGCTGAATTGTCCGCAACGCGTTGCCGAAATTCGCAACGCGTTTGTGACTTTCAAAACGCGTTGCAGCAATACTTTATGACCCGTATGGCTTGTTAACCTAGCAACGCGTGTGAGCTCGCAACGCGTTGTGAAGCTAGCAACGCGTTGTGAAGGTTTACACGCGTTGCATAGTATCTAGTAACGCGTTGTGGGTCTATTTTTGAAATACGTCACAGAACTTCATGATTTTGATTGGCCGACACCGCACAGCGTTGCTGAACATGGTCGCAACGCGTTGCCGAAATGTCTCAACGCGTTGCTACTTTCTCGCAACTGCGTTGCAGCAATACGTTTGGCCTTTATGGCTTGCGATAGACTGACCCTGCTATTAACAAATAAAGAATTTGATTACAATAACAAAGGCGGTCCCTCGACTTTGAACGTTTGTATGAACCTGCCGTGTGAAATGTTGTTCATGACTGTCAGAGCGAGATTGATTCCAAAATCTTTCCATTAAAAACATTGACATTTCAGATTTTTAACTTATCCATCATCTATTTGTCAAGTAATTATTTCATGTAGTTCCCACATAACTAGGAATGATTTGGTAACTACCTCTAGATCATCTTAGTTGTGCGCTGAAGCAAGAAGTGATTCGATAACTTGACAAATTTCTTGATTTTTTTTTTTTTTTTTGGGGGGGGGGTTTTTTTTTTTAAGTTTTGTTGCGTATAGGCCATTTCGCACAGTGAAGCGAAAGCTCCTATGTAATTGCATAGCGTTGTTGTCGTTTGCTGCTTTCTGTCTGAATATTCTGATGTTTCACTCCAAATTTTCACTCAAATTAATCGCGTGATAGATACTGGCGTAGAGGTGTGTATAGTTTGGGTGAATCTACAAATAGATCTGTCTCGCTAAGGCCTGCTGTATCTCACATCATAGCGAATGGTGACATGAACAAGGGGGTTGGTGGTTGTGTGAGAAATAGTAGAATACAGCCATTTTAAACTTAAGTTCTTAATATTGTCCAACCACGTTTATTTCTGCAGAAGAGGTATGATTATATTTGGTGGGTTTCCATACCAACTGTTTCACCAAAAATTTTTCACAAATTTTTTTTTCTCCAAAAAAAATCTATCACATCCAGTCCACAAATTAAACTTTGCACCTCCATCATAAATTAAAGTTTGTCACAATCCAATGTCACAAATTAAATGTGTCACAATAGTCCAAGTTAATAATGTCATCAAATTAGAATGTGTCCAATAGTCCCAATTATGTCCACAATAAAATGTGTAACATCCAAGTCACAATGAAATGGTGGTCACAATAGTCACAAATCATAGATGTCCCATATGTTCACAAATTATAACTTCACCATTGTAGGGGGGGGGGGAAAGCTCTTTTTCTTTATATCTTGGTAGGGGGCGAGGGGGCTTAGCCTTCAATAAAGAACATCATGTGACACTAAATTTATGGCGACAACGCGTGCGAAAGGCAGGCGCCTCGCCTCTGTTTCTTGGTATATGGTAGGGGGAAAGCCCTACTTTTTCTTCTTGATATCCTGTAGGGGGCTAGGGCTTTATCCCAATAAATAACCTCATGTTGACATAAATAATATGTGACAACGCATGCGAAAGACCTGGCGCCCCGACTCTGTTTCTTGGATATCTTGTGTAGGGGCAAACCTCTGTTGCCTTTTTATCATTGTAGGGGGCGAGGGCTTAGCCTTCAATAAATACCATCAAATTTTCAAATATTAGTGACAACGTAATGCGAAAGGCAGTCACCTCGCCTCTGTTTCTAGTATCTCGTAATGGGCAAAGCCTCTGGTTCTCAGATACCTTGTCGGATGTGAGGGCTTGCCTTCAATGATATTACCACTGCAATAAATATTATGTTACAATACATGCGTAAGGCAGGCGCCTCACCTGTGGTACTTGCTGTCTCGTGAAAGGTGAGGACATCCTCATCATCACCTTTTTGTCTGTCCACTGTTGACGAAAGACTCAACATGTTTCCATGTTGGATTCGGCCTACCCTACCCTTCCACGCTGGCCTTGTGGGGGGTTGAAGGTGAGGACATAGCTTTCATAAATATACCACTGACACCAAATATTATGTGACAACAGCATGCGAAAGGTAGCGCCTCACCTCTGGTTCTTGGTATCTCGTAGGGGCAAACCTCTGGTTTCCGATGCCTTGTAGGAGGGAAGGTTGCTCATATAAACAATATCATGTGACATTAGCACACATGTAGTTGAGTAACCAGGAGCAATGAACACTGTGTGGGACGAATATCATGAAAAGCAATGTTGTCTGTGTTGGAAACCACACTGGTGTCTTCTTTCAAAATATGATTATGTATTAATCTAAACGTAATTATAAATATACCAGATGTTTGTAAATGCGAACGATATGCACCCCCAGGTGTCCATATGGTATGTATTTTACGATGCCGGCAGTGCTCTAGAGGGAACCCCTGCCCAAAATGCTCTTTCTATTGTGTTTTGTAATACCAAAATCCATGCGTGTAAAGCTGTTAACTGTATGTGACTAGGTGATATAATCTAGAATTGTGACTAGATATGACCGAGTCCTTGTGTCGTTTTCACTTCACCGTGATAAGTAATAGGGTTCCTGCCTTCCTACAAACCGGTCCAGACGGAGATGGGCGTCCCGCTACCAATTGGTGTCAGAAGTGGTATTCTTAATTGTGGGAGCGAAAATTAGGTCATACTTGTGTGCATCGGCAACATTGGGTGTACTAGTATATTGTATGCACTGATTGCGTATGTCCACCCCATTTTTCCTTCTCATTGCTTGGCTTTCTTCGTTCTGCGCAAGCGCGATAGCATTGATCTGGATTCATAGAACGGATATACCCGTTCCATAGGCAAATGACTAGACTGGGCGGGATATTATCTTCCTCCTCAACGAGGTTGGGAGACTTAAGTTTACTGCGTCGCCAGACGTCGCGCCCTGTCCGAATTTTTTTCTCTGTTTCCAAAATTACCCTTTTCGCACTGTACTAACTATTCGGCTAATTGCGATGTGGGTGACCTCTCAAAGATCGGATAAATTGGGCTGTTTTGTGTGAATTTAGGTTTGCCGGAGCAATCAACTTTTGAACTTTGGTTCGATTTTACTGGCAACACCCAGGCCTCTGACTGTGACTCGCAATTGGTGAAATCACAAGGGCACCGCCATTGGCTATTGCGTCTAACTTACTTGTTTCTGGCGCATGCCATCTGCATACGACGTCATCGGACAGAGCATATCTGGTTGCTGTGTGCCCACTGCATTAAATGGGCCGTTGGTGATGTTCCTTTGCTGTCAGGGGCGAATCGCACTATTCCCAACCGCGGAAGCTCAACTTGTGTGTCGGCAAGCTGTCACAGCCAATTCCCATTGTTGTTCTCTTCCTGGTGTGATGCTGGAGATCCTTTGCTGTACTTAATAGATTGATCGGTGACTGCTGTCTATAGACAGTATTCATAGCCATCCATGTTGGTGGACGCATTCCGTACTACACTACATTCACCTGTCAATGATCCCTGCTTTAATCGCTAAAACTGGATCGATTGACAGCTTAATATCTATTTCAGTCCTGGAATGTTATGCATCTTGTCCACCAACAGGGCTGGTGACTGAACGTCATATTTGACTACGTCTATACCGCAGAATACTGTTGAAATGTCGCCAAAATAACGATTTACAATATGTGATTATGCTGTAAGATTTAGGGAGTTCGTGGACCCATAACCCCTGGTTTTGCTGTTGATTTTTGAAGTACGGTTTGAGGTACAGATTTTGCCCTGCCTAATTAAGTTTGATTTACATTTTAGTGTATTGCACGGTCCATTGCCACGTGTCGCGGTGTAGGCAATGCCTGCCAGAGCTCACTCCGCCTTCATATGACCTGTAATGCTATAGGGCAAGAGGACGCGTAAGTCTGACTCGAGGCAGTTCACAGTTCACAAAAAGGTGTTCCGCAAACGGTAATCCTGCACGCAACCTCTCGCTGATTTTAAAAGCTTCATTTTGTGTAAAACATTTCAGTTGAGTGCGAAATTAGTTATGTAAGGAGAAGTATACAAAAGGTTTTCCCAGCCAGTGAGCCCCATCAAGCACTATAAACTACAACATGAAAATACACTGAAAAATTCTGTCACAAGCCCCTCTGAAAATCTCTGATAATCTCTGCAAATTGGCTGAAAAATACACTGAAACCAATCAAAAGAATCCAACACTGAACGAACACACACTGAAATGGCTCCTTTGTTATTCACTATGGAAATGACATCCATATTCCTTTTGCAATTTAATCTATACTGGGATGCTTTCCGGATTCATATTCACACTGAAATTGGACTGGAAACATCAGCACGGAAAATAATGAGCCTGTTTATAATCACACTGAAAATGTTTTAATCCCTTTGAAGCAACACTATCACGCTGAAAAGATAACGCATGTAAGTTGACCTTGGCTAATTGTTATGGTAATTACAGTGCAAGGTCGATGTCTCATTATAGTGACAATACACAATAAACTTACACTGAAACACAACTGAACCACGTCTGAACCCTGACTGAAAATTTTCAGTGTTACTCTTTTCCTTTGTTCAGAACAAATTATCAGAGATTTAAGAGCTTTTCAGCGTTACTTCTGTATTTCAGTGTAATTTTTCAGTGTTATAGTTTCGCCGGCCATTTGCTGACCCTTGCTCTAGTCTTGGCATGTCAAGGACGGCTGTATTTCCCATGCGTGGCACAAAAACATAAGTTATGCACTGAAATGTTGAAAGCCAGACCAAGGAATGTGTCCTTTGGAAAGTCCTTGAAAATGTAATTTTTTTTCGAAAATATATAGCCCAGTGAGTTATCTTCGATCCCATATGATATTTCAAAGCAAAACGCGAAAAAAGAAAGCGTGTTCAATTGCGCACAGCGGTGGGCATGACTTTTACACTGTTATTATATCGATGTTTAATGAAAATGATCACTCCCTTAACTTCGACTTTACTTTTTAATGGCACTTTCGGAAAGCGGGATGAATATATCTTAATAACAAACCGGGTCCTTGCGGGTCTGCATTTTTGGACCTGTAACAATAATTATAACCTCTTTGTAATCGAGGTAAATCCATCGAGAAATTAGTTGCGGTTTATTTTTCATATCATAATTAAAACGGGAAACTTTATCAATTTGCCAGAAGTCTTAAATTTTGACAAGGCAAATCCTTTGTTACTTCAGAGTTGGGAAATAATCCTCTATTTTTGAGCAAGGATGACTGAATTTAACGAACATTAAAAGCGAAACAGTGCTAAAACCGACTTTTTAAACCTTCGACACGGGCCATTTCTGTTACTTAATATAACACATAGTCAGTGGCTTTATAGATACCGTCACAAATGCTTGCAGGTCATTTGGAAAGCCATCTAAAAAATATCAGCTAAGACTAAGGCTTTTTGACTTGTTAGCATGCCTTTTTCATTCCTGATTCTGATATGTCACTTGTAAATTATAATTTTGAGACCTTTTGAAACAAAATGTGACAAATTTTGACCGTTGAGCGACGGTAGTCGCTTGCCGTGTTCAAAGGATTAAGCCCCGAACACTTTTCTCTGATACCAGTTTGTCATGTCCCTTCTGACACGCATGTACCTCTATAGACTAAGCGTTAAAGTATTACTGAAGGAACTGTAAAGAATTATTTAGCTTGCTGTATTGCAGTAGTACGTGGGAATGTGAGGTTGACTGTTGTAAGGTTGACTGCATTGACCGATTACCTTCAGCTTCACATTTTCATAGTTGGTGTGCCGGATTGACCCTGTAATGACCCTATGTGACCTTTGACCCCCATTTTTTGGTTGTCTGCAGAATGGTAGAAGGCACATCGGGATTCAAACACTGGTCGTGTCTGTGTGTGGTGTGTTTGTGTGGTTCAAAATGGTTAATGGGGCAGGGTGGGGATGGTGTGTGGGGAGGGGGTGGGTGTTGGGGGAGGAGGACCAGTGGGGTTATGTCGGGACGGGATGGGTGCGTCGGTTAGGGGGAAAGTGGATTGGTTTGATTAAAATGATCAAAATTGCAGGGGAATTTCAGCGGTAACAAAATATATTGGCGGCATTTAGGACTCATTGGAGTTTTCAGGATATAATTTTACAAGAATGATATTGAGCTCTGTCAAATCACTTCATTATAAATTAATCGCAGGATAGGTACTGGCCAGAGTTGTGTATAGTTAGTGATTATATTTTATGTATCGTAGGCCCGGCTGCGATGGTGACATGAACGAGGGGGTTGGTGTGAGAAAAGTATAATACAGCCATGTAGCACTTGTTATATTATATATGTAGCCTAACCCACTTTATTTCTGCAGAAGTCAGATGAAATTTTGGTGGGTTCCATACCGGACACGTGTCACATCCAATGTCACAATTAAAATGTGTCACATCCAAGTCACAAATTTAAACGTGCTCACAGTTTCCAAGTCACAAATATTAAAATGTGTCACACCAATTGTGCACTAAGTAAAATGTGTCACATCCAATGTCACAAATTAAATGTGTCACATCCAAAGTCACAAAATTAAAATGTGTCAATCCAACGTCACCAAATTAAAAAGGTCACATCCAATGTCACAATTAAAATGTGCTCACAGCCAATGTTACAATTAAAATTGTGTCACAATAGTCACAAAATTTATAATTCACAAAGTAAAATAAGTTTAAAGAAGATTGTCTATGAATATGTTATCGGCAATGAAATAAATGAGGTAGACTGTATTAATGATGTGTGAGGAACAGAACAGAATAGCGTAGTTAAGATAATTTGAGAACTTGTAATTTGCATTAGTATCCTGACATCAACAGGTACCCTACAAAGGCATCTGTACAATAACAAGATTGTTAACTGAATGTGACGTAGTGATAATAAAATCTAGCAATGGTGTGAGCTAGCTATGACCGATTCCGTGTGTCGTTGCACCGTGAGAAGAACATAGACCGGAAGTGGCGTCAAGCTTCCAAATTGGTGTCAGAAGGGATTCTTAATTGTGGGAGCGACACGTGTTACTTGGTGGAGAGACGATCACAGTGGAGGAGGTGATCAAAGGAGTGACAAGAGTGGACGACCATGGCGAGTGGGAAGAGAGAGAGGACGATCATGAGATATCCAGATAAGTGATTGGGACATAGGTGGAGTTGTGAGAGGTACTGATGAATTGATGACGACTTTATTATATCCAGGGAGGTCCAGACGAGATTATTGTAGTGAATTATGTGGAAGGGAATATTGAGACGACAGGGGTAGGGGTCGTAGCAGTGATGAGTACTGGACTGCCCCCGATCCAGAGGACCACGAAATTGAGTTTCGACTACCAAGATGAAATAGATGACTGAGCAGGATGTGCGAGGGAGAACCAAGCCGTGCGTCGCGTAGACCCAAGGGTACCCGCGTAGAGAGAGTGAACGGAGAGACAAATGATGGAGAAGGGAGTGAAGAGTTGGATGGTCGAGGCGAAGTGGAAGAGACGCCGGGGAGAAAGGAAGCTGGAGGAACTGGATCGAGAGTGTGAGGCAGGAAGACGATCAGAGAGGAAGCGCAAGGCGAAAAGCGTAGACGATGGATGATGCAAGACAAAAAGATTGGGACGAGGGTATGGAGGTATGGAAGTTTTAGAAGAGGCAAGCTGCAGGAGAGTGGAGAAGGAGACAGCTCAAGGGGGAAGATAAATGTACCAGGCAAGTTAATTAAACGAGAGGAAGATCGTGACATCATAGCACGGTGTTTACGGAGAAGGGGGGGGAAATACGCGAGAGGAACGGAACAGACGAGGAGAGGATCGTCGGCGGCGAATACGAAAGGAGAGTGAAGCAAGAGCCCGCGAAGCCGAGGGATGTGACAGCAATGGTTCCACATTAGTGAGTGAAGGGCTATGGAGTTGAGGCAGGCGATGCGATCAGACCTTAGTAGTGGCTGGGACAAGCAAGTTGCAACAGTGGCAGGAGGAAGGTACTGTGTAAAACCGAGAGGATTGGGGTTCGGCCATCTCTACCAGCCTGGCGTGGTTCTACGGAGAGCCAAGGATCGTTGCCGCGCGATGGGTGCGGGGAATGCGAGAAGACTTGGTTGTGGACTTTATACGTTTAGCAATGGGGGACAGTGTTTGGTGAAGGCCAGGGCCGCCGAACGTCGCTCCCACACAATCACCGCCACTAGGCACGATATAGAACACCCCACGCTGAGAGGGGGAAAGGGCCTAGGGATGGACCAGAGTGAGGGGCATCCCTCAGTTAGGCTCAGACGGGCACTGAGGTAATGATTCAGCGGAGCCCACCTCCATTAAAGGAGAGAAGAGGGTCGCCTTTTTACGACATTTAAGGGGGGACAGCGGGCCTATTCTTACCCCGAACCCGGCAGGAGGCCTTGAGAATAAGAGGAAGGCTTTGAAATGGCGAGGGGAAAAAACCATGGAGGGACGTTAGGGTATTGGAGGGCTTGTCGAGAGTATAATAAGCGGACGGACGAGGAGGCGACTTCCAGATATTTACCTCTTGTCAGGGAATGCCCTATCTGCCCGGACCTGTTAATGAGGTGAACCTAAGGAGCTGACATACAAGGGAGTGATGGAGGTGGTTTGATGCAGGAAATTGGACCAAAGGAGGGTGCCGAGAATCACTTTCAGGAGTTGCAGCGAAGAGAGCCGAAAGCAGGAGGGGGGAGTAATCAGAGTCTTGGGATTGCCATCAAGCGATTGAACGCGGCATTGGCCGCTTCCAGGAATGAGAGAAAGGGAAGGATACATGACAAGAGGATACTTAAGGATGCTATAGACAACAGTTATCAGCCAAGGATCTGTTCAAAGCGAGGTCAGATGCACGCTAGAGGGGGCAGTTCTAGAGGCTCAAGCCGTAGAAGTCAGTCCTCTGTAGTGAAAAAGTCCAGAAAAAAAGCAAAGCTTGTGTAGGACTGAAGCGTTGGAACCCGAGCGCTATCGTACGTTGATGTGGACTCAGCTGGGAGGTTAGGATGGAACCGAGACGTCTGCACCCGTAGTAAGCCGAAGGTGGTCACGTCGACGGTAAAAGTAAAGATGTACTAAGCGTCCCTAACTGGGGGGATGGAACTACCGAGCCACCGGGGAATACAGTGTGGAATTGGCACAGTAATGCCAATGGAGGGAGGAGGACCCCCGGGGTACGTGCACGGAGAGGGGATGCCAACAGTGAAGCACAAGGGCCTACATTGACATCAGCCAGTATAGGCAGAGAACCCTGAAATAGTCATAACAAGCTGGCAATTTTAAGGAGAGGTCCAGTAATATGATAGGAATACCATTGTTAGTTTTACTAAATGTCGCGCAATCCCGGAGGCTCCCAAAATTCAAGATGGCATCCCAAAATGGCCCACCATTTCAATTTTTATCAAACTTTGCAACCAGAAAAAGTTGGGATTTTATATACATTTAAAGTAGTGTCTATTATATAATACGTCCCCAAAAGATAAGGTCCCCCTCTTGGACTGAACCAGACTTTGTCATGACAAAAAACTCACTTTGATGGGTGTCGTTCTTCCCATCAAATAATTAGTGTTTACAGGAAACATTTTGCCAAGTAATACAGTTCATCATTTGTTGAAAGTTAATGTCCTTTTCTAACAACAAGCGTTTGTGTAAATCAATTATGTTTTCCAACAAACAGGCCAAAAAAAGTTGCTACTTTAACTGTGGCAACTTATTGCACCATGATGAAAAATGGAAAACCCCTTTAATGTGTACTTAATGCATAAACAAATTGAAATGCACGGCCAAATTATTAGCCTGAAGCCGATGATTACATCATGCTTTTGTAATGTAAGGGATGAGAGAGGGAAGAGGTGATACAGGTATGGGTCATGAAAAGAAAAGTAATGCTTAATGAATATCTTGTATAAGAGATTGCAAGGAGAATGCAGCTGGTGAGGTCAAAGATTTGCCTCTGTCATGGGAGACCCCGCGTACAACAGTAAGGCAGGACATGTCCATCATTAACATGGCAGATACCGGCGCAAAGATTACAGGTAGTTTAATTTAAATAAAGGAAATTAACATTTTGCATAATCATTTGCGATAACAATGGAATTAAGCCAAATACGGTAATAAAAATTAATGACTCGTCTCACTATTCTTCTTTCAACTCGTTCAAATTAGCATGGTGAGAGGGGTGTATACAGAGACGAGGGAAAACGAGAAACGCAATGTGTCTCCAGACAGGAATAGACTCAATGAACTATGCCTAACATGCAAGGCGACAGAAAAATAGTGAAGTTGAATGCGGTCATCGCAAAGAAGGGAAACGAATGTTATGTTAAGGAAACAGTTTGACAAACTAAAACTTGAAGCAGACTTAAAAGTAATGAACTTGTGTAAACCATGTTGGCATTTAGAAAGTGAAAAGTGCAACTTTTTTTTGGTCGGTTTTGAACACCATTTTACACAAATGCTTGTTGTTAGAAAAAGGCATTACCTTTCAGCAAATGATGTGAACTGTATAATGGAAAAATGTTTCCTGCAAACAATAAATTACTGATGCGAAGAGAAGAAATATACCCATCAAAGTGAGTGTTTCATGACAAGTTCTGGGTCATCCCAGAGGGGGACTTATTTTTTGGGGACAGTTTATATGTTTTAAGGCATAAAGAATCTATTCAAGTCATTATTTTGAGAGTTAAAAAACAAGTATCCAAAACTAAGATGGCATCCAAAATGGGCTACCATTGTTTGTATGCGATGTGGCTATTTGGGTTTAAATTCATTTAGGGATTGCTGGCCCCATTAAAGTTTAGGAATTATTAGTTGGGTATAAATCAGAATCCCATTATAGAAGTTTGGGGAAGAAGGTTTGAAGATGTTTGTTATATTTTTTGATGGAAGTGGTGCTGAATCAGGATTTTTAGGGCCCGACTCTGGGAAAAGTGGGAACTTTGTAAAATAAGGGGGTTAAATTTGTACAGGGGTTTAAATTTGAAATCAAGTCAAATTGTGTTCAAAGTATACCAAGTGTTATTTGTTCATTATAAAAAAGGTATAGTTGTCTAGGTTCCGACTTTAGTTAAACAGGTTAAGACCTATATTAAGTTTCAAGGTCATGCTGGGGTAAACGTTACCCGTGTCCGATTTCGTTTGAAACTGGTGTCACAATTGCTTGTCTTTCTTATATTACAAGTTTGGCATTTGGTTTTCGTAATTCATGATGACAAATGTAACAAAGGGTCTACGGGGTTATAGGGGTCACCAAATCTTGACCTCAAATGGTATACAGAGCTATCACCAAAAGAATTAAATGGATTTTATTGCTTCAGTAGGCCCAGGGCAATAATTTGACACCGGTTTAACCAAATTGTTTTTTGCCCAGAATGCCTTATACAAAACTATACAAAACATACCTTTTTTAATCATCAAATGAGACAAAAATACATTGGTGTACATTTCAAACAATTTGCTGATTTCAATAAATTTACCCCTGTGATATTTACCCTCTTATTTACAAAGTTCCCCACATTCCCAGAGGTGGCCCAAAAATTGTTATTCAGAACCCTTCAAACTATATAAAACTCTTCAAACCTTCCCAACTGCTAGAATGTGGAGGCAGTCCACAAACTGCTTTAAAGGGGCAGGAGGGTTGACCATTGATCATACCATCTGTCATTGATCAGTATGATTGTGTAGGTATTACGGAGCGTGCAGTGTCATGGATGGGGTAGCAAGTGATTCAGTGGAATTCTTGTCTCGAAGGGTGATCGGTGGAGATATTTGGCGACAGGTTTATCAACTTGGCGAGCTTGATAGTCTGAAAGTCCTAAGGTTTACAAGAGCTTAGTGCCAGGACATAATTGCAGATATTCTACAGGCGCTGCCAAAAAGGGCAACCACTTAAAAAGTCTATTTCAATTAATCATTCCAAAACGCATCAATTATCAATCTTGTGTGAGTGTACACTGTGGCTCCATACTGGGGTAGCATATTCACAGCTGTGTATGCGAAAGCGCAACCGTTTATGTATGTAATAGTCAAAAATCACCCCATCCAGTTTCAGCGACCTTTTGAAGAGATTGACACAGACTGCGTCTTGGCAGCGACTGCCTTAGTGTGTTGATTGAAAGTAAGCTGCGGTCATTATGACGCCAATGTACTTCGGTGTTGGCCTCTTTTTGACATTTTATCTCCACTAGAGTGATGGTTAAGCTTCTCTTTTTTCGCATCGAATTTGCAAGGTGAAGAGCAAGCTGACGGTCTTTGGATTGTGCTGAATTTCAAGTGGCCACCCGTGGAAGAATTGGCTTTAGTTAGTAGTTCTTTCTGCGACGAACTGTTTCTAAGGCCCAAAGGAATCAGCAACTATCCCAAGTGCCGTATCGTCTTCGTAGGAGTACAGCGAACAATCTCCCTTTGGTTTATCTGAGACGTAAATGTGGAAAAGACTGGGGTTCCAGGACAGAACCTTGTGGGACATCACTTCCAAAGTTTTTGCGCGTTCTACTGCATTACCCAGTTGATGTCTCCAGGCAGCATTATGCAGACAGCTCCAAACTTCTGCTCTTCTGGAAGGCTGTCTCGATGTTTAAAAATAGTTGCATCTATTATTCTAGTTTGCAAGCTTAATTTGAGAATGTTTGAAGACGGTTAAAGATTGCTTGACAATATGTACATATCTGTAGTAGAAAACAAGGATTTTCGGGGACTTTTAGTATGTTATTCTGCTCATATTCCTTGACCTATCCTGAAAAATCCACTTGTTATGAGCTATTTCAGGTTTTGCCCTATATGATCTAATGCTCTGGTACTAGTAGTGAAGAATGGCAAGCATAACAGGGGAATAAAATGTCGCTAATGGGAGTGCGCCACTTGAGAAAAAGAGACAGACAACCAAGGAAAGGAACTGGTGGGCGAGGCTGCAGATCCCTTGATATCAACATTCGGCCATCCTGAAGAGATGAAGGATAAGAGGTTGAGATCTATGGTAGAGAAAGAGTAAGGGACGGGTAGTTCCTAGGCCAGAGGACGGCGTGATATGTCAGACACCAAGGAAGACAAGCCCCCAACGGAACTCAGGGTGGGCAATAAATGGGACACAATGAAGCGGAGAAGTAACCCTAAGCTGCAAGCGGCGTAATCCAGTCAGATATATTAGCGGATGATTGGAACTGAGTTAAAAGGGGAAACACCGTGTACATGACAACACCATTACATCATATTAATTGCTGTTTTAAGATTGTGTAGTGTAGATTGTAGAGTTAGTTATTTGTTAGTTCGCCACCAGTCCCATATGGCATGATAGACCAAGGAGATCAGGAGGATAATTATTTACAAAATTGATGGAATCAAATCAAGACGTGAATACGATATTCAGATGCCAATTAAAATTGTGTAATCAGCAAATAAGTGGCCAGGCCTTTCATCGTCGAGTTGGCGAGTCTAGTTGTAGATTTGGAGGTAGCCCAACTTACCGTTCGAAGGTGTACGAGACAGTCTCTGTAGCTGTAACCGCTGATGGAGGCAGATTGCATATGGATGCAGACGGGCCTGGTGACCTATCCAGACGGGCATGATAACGCGTGATGGCCAGAACGGCCTGTGACTTAGCCAGACGGGCATGATTACATGATGGCCAGACGGGCCTGATGGCTTAAACCGACGGGCATGACGACATACACTGCCCAGACGGGACTGGTGACGTTACCAGACGGACTGAGGACGTAATGAACGATGCCAGACGGGCTACCGGTGTGAACAAGACGGGCAGACAGTAGGGAAATCGGTGAAAATCATACATCGTTGGATTTTAAGGCCGGATGTGAAGCCAGAGCGAACACACGGTTAGTGGGTTTCGTGTACAAGCTACCCACTGAGTGGCTAGTTGATCCTAACGTTGGGTTGCTATCTGCAGTTCCGAACGCTACTAATAGATGGGACACTTTGCTGATTGGATAGATGTTGCCGTATGTTGCGGGAAAGTCTTGGGGGTAATAAAGGGCTGTCCACAAGGTGGATCCTCCAGACTCCAGCGCTGTGTGACAATCGGCTGCAAAAGTGTAAGCTGCAGTACCCGTGAAATTATGAGTGTTCCTGAAGGTTCAAGCGGACCGGCTACCGAGGACGATATGGGCCAAATTGGGGCCACCAGACCAGAGAGCTGATGGATAAGAACGGATGATGCCTCTAGCCCTGGTTTTTAGG
>JAMKCH010035970.1:0-51141 GCA_023653785.1 Ophioderma brevispina
CCTCCATTGAGCTTGATTGTTGACAGCTGCAATGTCAGACTTATTTGCGTCTTTAGTGTTCCTTTCGCCTGGATAGGAAGTCCAAATGTGGTATCCACAGACCACAGTGCGCTAAAGATAGCTTGATATGCTGGAGTTCCTTCTCCTCTGCGGGATCTGTCATATCGGTCTAGGCTAGATGAACCAGGTCGGGATAATACTAAGCTTGAGGGAAATTGGGTGATCAGAATCGAAGACACTTTTAGTGATAATGTTCGTCCGAGCATGCATGTTTTTATGCCATTTGAGCCAAAGTCGCATACTCGTACTAAAAAGAGAGAAAATCAAGCATATCCCTCATATTCTCACACATGATTTGTCATTCTCACTCTCCTGAAGTGGAAGGATCTCCATTGTAATTGTAGGAAAATCAGGGTTTGTAACTTTGTAAATGAAACTCCTATGGCCATAGGTATAACTAAAGAGAATGCTATCATGAGATGGGTAAGCTGTTCTGAAATTTGATATTCATTGCATTTATAGTAATTAGTCTGCTTTGAGGAAGAGAGCCCATTGATTTAGAGTAATTTACCATTCCAAAGCTCCTCTCCACTTTTAATCCAATTAACAACCCAAATACTTTATTTCTTGTTTTAACCTTCAACATTTCAGGCGTTCAAGGCGTGTGATTCCTCTCTTTTTGATAGGGTCAATGTTATTCGGTACCATGGCATTTTATCTCAACGTAGCAATTCCAGTGGGATTAGAAGATCCATGGAAGTATCGACTGCTTACAAGTGGCAAACGCGTCGCCAGCGATTGGGTATGAAAGCTGAAACTTAAGACAGAAACTGTAATGTTTAATGTGTAACAAGTTTTACTTTTACATGCAGCTACCCAGATCTCCCTGCATCAGTAATAGCCAGTGGCGTAACCAGCTTTTTTCAGGGAGGGGGCCAAAGGGGGCCTTTTTTCAGGGGGCAAGCATATATTAAAATTTGTAGTGATTTACATAGGCCATATACTATACTAATTTTTCAGGGGGAAAGATTTCCTACTGGGGGCAGCTGCCCCCTGCCCCCTCTCTGGTTACGCCACTGGTAATAGCTTTGAATTTTAAACGTTTAAAGTTGTCAACGGTTAATTCTTACATAGGTAAATTATAAGACGGACGCCTCCTTCTCCCTTAAGCACCGGAAGTAGAGTAAAATAACATCGATCTCCTTAATAACATGACTATCGTAATCTGTATTTCCTACACCCTTTCTCCCTAACGAAACTACTTCATTGGGTTCATCAGTCTTTTGGTCCTTCCGCAAGTAATTCAGACCTTGGAAAATTAGTTGTCACTTTGACCTTGTGCTACGTTAGGAGTGGCTTCAAACACAACCGTCCGTTGACCTGCCGTTCGTAGCGATTGAGCCGTGTTACATTGTTTAAAACAAAAGAAATCGGTTGCAACCGGCAAATACATGGTTAAACCGGTGCGCAAACGGTGCTTGTGTTGAAGCACGCCCTCTTTTTACCTTGTGCTTATACTGTTGTTTATAGGCTTTTGGAATCTACTGTAACGTCAGCAACATAACATTGGTTAAGCTTGAAATTGTGTGTTCATAACGTTTTGAGGTGTTCATGTAAAAATACATAAATCATGTAACATTTTACATAATTCAGTAAAATAACGCAATAATTAAGTAAAGTTTACCTAATTATTATCAGGTTCTATAAATACATATATTTTTTGGTTTGTAGAAGCCATGAAAAATTGCGTGACCAGTATTATATGCCTACCCAATACATTATTTTCATTATTTTAACTCCAAAACCAATGGTCATAGATGGTACAAACTATACATTTTTGGAATCCTTATGAGTAGACGGACAATATGGCATAAAAGTTTGATCCCTCTGTAAGCTTAAATTGGCCCCTATTGAAAATGTGATATCACAATTTGAGAGTACTAACTTTAGCATTGGTATAGAGGGTCCATACTAACTACCAAAGGTGTCAAACCTTTTCTGTGTGTGTGTGTGTGTGGGGGGGGGGGGGGGGGGGAACTATGGTGTTTGACCTGGGTTCGTGCTGCTGTTCTATAGATAAGGTTTTGATCGTAAGGTATGAGCCAGAAGTGTGGGACCGCGTTCCTTTCGCCTCTCTTAAGTCAATTTGTCTCTATAGCCCCGCAAACCATGACAAGATCAACCTCAATCTGTAGTTCTTACTTTTTTAGTTATTAGTTAAACGATATAATTGCTTGTTATCAGAGACTAACCGTTAATTGAAATATTTTATGTGAACAAACTAAATTTTAATTGTTTTTCTACTATTCTTTCAGGCAAACTTTGTAGAAATAGTTTTTCACAAACCCTACCCAATAGCACTACATCAGGTCATAGAACTAGTCACATTTCCATATCCATCAGAAATGGAAGGTTCCAACATTCGTGCGACTACTACTGCTATGGCCGGCGTAAGAGTGCGTCTCTATGAACCAATTGAACAAAATCTGCAGAGTGACAAACCAGCTCTAATATTCATACACGGTGGTGGATTCTTCTTCGGAAATCCAGGTAATACGAAAATTGGGTAAATCTTGACATACATTGCTGCTATATATTGCTTCAAGAAAAATATCGCAATGTTATCTGTAATGCTCGTATACTATAATGATCTTTTTCACTACCATGATAAAGATCCATGGCCTAAAAACTGACGTTATACCAAATGGCCAATCAACTAACCAGAATTACATATGTTACCTGCAGCGTAAGGCCGTATAGTCGAGGTAACCAATCAGCCCGTTGGAGCTGCGGGCGGTTCAGGTTTAATTGGACGAAGGGACGAAATTGTTTTAGCGCGATCCAAAATTGGTCATACTTTCATGACCCATGGCTATTTGCTTAGAGGTGAGCCGGCCCCTTGGTGTTATCCTTGTGATTGTGTTTTTTCTGTGAAACACACAACTTGAATGCGTTGATTATGCACTTATAAATGCGTGTCTTGCTGTTGTTTGTGTGCGTGTGTGTGATAAATGTCCTGGAGGAAAGCTGATTTGTTTAAATATTTTAACTGTCTTTTTATAAATGTTGTAATTAGTACTTACTGAAGTGAAGTTTTCATGGTTTAAAAGTTTGTCTTGTAAAATGTTTGTACTTTATCATAATGACATGATATGACACAATTGTGTTGAGTTGTGAAATTTCAATACTCACTCAGGATGGAAATACAGGATGGAAAATGATGCATCATTGTCCTTGTCTCCCGCAGCAATGTAATAAAAATGTCAATTGATGTTTGTTTTTTCCCATCAGATATGTATGATACCCTGGTCAGACGAATAGCAGAAGAACTTGATATTTTGACTGTTTCTGTAGAGTAAGTTACGATCGTAAAGTAATGACCACATTCACTTGGTATTAAAATGTTCATCAATGTCGTAGCCAGTAGGCACACGGAAAAATATTATTGAAGTATATATTTGTAATTAAAAAAATACCTACATTATGTAAAAACGTACATCATTCGGTAAAAATTACACAGTTACTGAGTATATTTATAGTGTTGTGTAATATATTCTCTGTGTGCGCATTGTATAACAGATTTTGTTGGTCAATTAGTGGTTTTGTCCATCAGTAACGTGACCTCCCGTCAATTAGAGAATAAAAGATAGGATTTGTTGTTTTGCCTATCTAATATCGTGTCATATTGGATGGGCAGTCCAATATTTTGAGTAGTGGATGCCGGCGCACTACGATAAAAATATTGGACTGCCCATCCAATATGACACGATATTAGATAGGCAAAACAACAAATCCTATCTTTTATTCTCATTCTTAGTTAGTTTTGGTTGTTTTAATCACCGAAAATATTTTTATTTTAATGATAGTAGTCAAAAAGGCAAAAATATTCCCCGATTTCAAAAATGAACCAACCCGTACTAGCTGCGTGCACTGCGTAACTTATACACGCGCGCGTAAACACTTGCGCGGCGACGCACTATCTAATATCGTCTCATATAAGATAGGCAACAACCAATGATATTGCGTGTTTGCTTACTAAACCCCGCCCACTGAATAAGAATGACCGATAATTCTCAACTTGGGGTTACTATAACTTTGTCATACCATGCAAATGTTTGAAGCCAATCGAGGATTGACGATTGGCGAATGTGATAAATTGGAAGAAATGTTGAAATAATTTAAACATCCACATCCACAATGAAATTAAACAAAATATGCAACCATAGTTTTGGTAAGCAGTGGCTTCTGTAGCTATGAGCAATGATGAATACAAGCACAATAATTTGAAATATTTTGTGGTCTATTTTTCATATTCAAATCTTGATCACATACAACTAAACTACTGACACATGTTGCAATTGCTTGTTTTCTCATCAGTTACAGACTAGCCCCTGAACATGTACATCCAGCTGCCTTTGATGACTGCTTTTCCGTCACTGAATGGTTCCTGAAGAACGCAAAGGCCTTCGGAGTTGACAATACTCGGGTTGGAATCAGTGGCGATAGCGCTGGCGGAGCGTTGGCTGCGGCAGTTTCTCAGTACATCCACGATGATGAAACGCTACCGGATTTGAAGTATCAAGCCTTGATTTATCCCATATCTCAATTACTAGATATTGAAACGCCAGCACAACAGAAATATCGTCGAGATTTCGGGGAAAGCGGGGGTGTGATCACATGGTGGGAAGCAGCCGCTCTTGTGAGTTGGTACCTCGTTGGAAAAACAGATGACGAAATTATTGCAGCATTTATGAACAACAATCAAACAACTTCTGAGTTTTGGCGCGAATCTGTGCAGGCCAAATTCGTAGATCATAGTTTGGTACCTGATCGGTTTACGGCCGACGAGAACTATTCCCCACTACCAGTTAACAGGGAAGGTGATCTTAAAGTTTGGACTCGCGTAAAAACTGCATTGCTAGATCCTAGATTATGTCCATTGATGAGATTAAATATGACTGGTCTCCCTTCGGCTTTTATAGCTACATGTGAATTTGATGCTATAAGAGACAATGGTATCTATTACGCAAAGCGTTTAGCCGAGGAAGGGGTTGAAGTAGAGTGGAAACATTATGAGGGCGGATTTCATGGAGTTTTTGGCCCAACTGGACCATTCACATTTAAAGTTGGAGAGCGAATGTTTGTAGATTATATTAATTTCATAAAAACTCACTGGTAATTTATTTCTTCTTCATCTATTATACTTGTGATTGACGCCTATCAGTATATCCTGACGTCTCTAGCCTTTTGCTTTGCATTTCTTCAGCTCTTTTACAATCTTGCAAACGAACATGTTACATACCGCATATTGCAATACTCAGTGTAAGCTTACATCTGTAAACATACGTGCGCAAGTGAAACATCATGTACGTGTCAGCGACGCTTGCTGAAATTTGTCAAAACTCCGAATCCGATGGTGAACATGTGCTTAAAACTGCGCGCCATTAACGTTTCACATGAAATTAATCGTACAGAAATGTAGACGAATACCATTATATAAAAAACGGTTGAAATTTGTAAACACAGTTAGAGATAGAGATAGAAGCTTGCACTAGGTGTGATATGCGGTATGTTAGTTTGCAAGATTGTAAAAGACCCCAAAAAATGCAAGGCCAAATATTAAGGTAATGATAAGCTCTTTCGATGTTTTGCATCATATGCCTATGGAAATGTAATGTAATAATCTTTCTGAAAATAAGAAGTCATTGGTCATCCAGGGGTCATAATTGAGATCTTTTTTAATACTATCAGTCACGTGTTTTTGAATTTTAAGGATTGCCCGGAGTACAGATCTGGGCTTGTGCTTTAAATGCGTTCCTCTGTTATTGTCTGTAGATTTTAATAAAGTGATATGAAATATACCCAACAGGGTCAAAGGTTACATAGGATCAGGCCCGTAACCAGGATTTTTTTAGGGGAGGTCGTTTTTTTTTTCAAAATGGGGGATTTTCTTACAACTTCGTCCCCTCCAATTTCATAGCCATTTTGGATGCTGAAAACAAATCTGGAAAGCCTTTTGGTCTAGGATGCAGCTTTTGGTCGGTAAAATGACTTTTAAGTTTTGTACATAAAGTCAATGGGATTAGTCACCACAATCTGACACAAACCAAGTTACCAACCAGCGAGGACTGGCACATAGTATATCACTTCCCTTTGTAAAACATAGGTTTCCGAAGTAACAAGTTCATGATTGTCTGGAATAACAAAATGTTCTTCACCTTGCTGAGGGAGTAGAATCACTTGTAAACAAATTCTTACATGAATGTTACCCCCGATGTTACGTTGGAGCATGTTGTATCGCTTTGTATGTCTGATTGTCGGTTTTGTATCTTATAATAGAGGATGTAATGTATTATGTAACTTTGGTGGACGTGCTAGATTTTATGGTATCTTATTGGCGTTTAGTAGTCTACCCATTTCACCTGTTAATATGTGAATGGAGATAAATTTGATTTGATTTGATAACCGTCCACACGTCGCTACGCAGTATAATGTACATGATACTATGTACACAACTCTACCAATACGTCTATGTCCACCTTAAACCTCCAATTTAATTTCTTTTATCAACACTGAAAAAAAATTGTCACGAAAAGGGTCTTATTTGACAAATTCAAAATTTGTCATGCAATTTAATTTTTTGATCATTCAAGAAAATAAAGCTGAAATGTTTTCACAATGTTCAATGGACAATTATCGGCTTTTCAAATTATTTTTTATCATCACAGATATTTTCATGACTTATAAGATTTCACATTTTAAAAATGCATGACAACTTAATGAATGACGAAATTGTTGTTAATTTGTCATTTTTGTAACAAATTAATGCATTGCACACGTATATTGCAATAGAGTCCTCTCACAAAACGTAATTATAAATAAATTATCGGTGGAGCCCTTAGGATTAAAATAAGGAATGGTTTATATATAGTATTATGCTAAGTTACCAATGAAGGGGCACCGATAAGGCTTGACCTTGTTTTCGCCTATTTTGGTAACTAAGCACTTGAGACAGAATTGTTCCTTTTTTGATCCTTTCGAGCTCTACCAATAATTTGCACCATTCTTCATCTAAATCGGAGCAACTTTCAAATTGGACCCTTGTACAATTGAAATTGACACTTTTTATTGATTGTTGCTGTTTTAACATGTAACTCCAAGACTTTTTGGAGTTACATGTAACTCTATACCTTTTTGGAATCCTTACGGTAAGACAAATAGCGTGGTATACTTTTCAACATCATTGCATCCATTTAAAAAATTGTGTAATCTTTGTCTAGACCCACCTCTTTACGGCATCATTTGCAGCACTTAAAGATCACGTTCCAGGGGTCCCTCTCAGGCCGTTGTCTATATTTAAAACTTCTTTGTAGTCTAGATGTGTTGCACGTGCCTGCTAGCTCCCGCGGCTATCCCTTATTTTATGACAAAGGCTAATCTAGGCATTAACGGCAGTTATCTAATAGTAACGCTGACGGATGATTGCACCAATAGCGATTTAACCTCCATTGTGAGCTCAGCAAGTTTGCTTTGTGCACATGAGGACGACGGCAGTGTCAAATTCCATTATTCCTGTAATCGTTAGTACAACAATAGCAACATTCACTTTAAAATGCGAAATGCTCGGTTTGGGGGGTTTTGGTTGGAATATGTTGATAACTATAACAAGGCTGATTATTTCCCGGAAGATGGCTTTCAACAGCACATTGTTGTAGATATCTACATGGGAAGCTCGCGATTTTAGACCAAATTTTACATCCTAACAAACGTCCAAAAAAAAAGTATCCAAGGGTTGATTTAAAAAAAAAATACTACTTACAAGAACGCTTTATGATATGATAAATTTCGACTGGAAGATGAGAAATTTCCTTAATAATTTATTTTGTACCAAAAGAGTAGTGTACTTCAGGCGAAGTTCGAGCGGGAATTCTGGTTTTTGCCTAATGCATTATGGATAATTTGACCTTCAACTTTCAAATTGAGGATATTAGGGTATTGTACTGTTATATGGCCTCATTTTTCTGATAAAACTTTTTTTTAAAAATATTTATTTTCTAATGTTAATTTGAGAAAAGATTTATCACGGGGAAAAGCCACTTTGTTTAAGATAAAAAGAGAGAAAGCAAGGGGGAATACCCCCTATGTTTGTTTTGAATAAGGCACCTGTTTAGATTTATTGCCACCAAATAGGGGGAAATGGGAATTCCCCAAGGATGCTTAAAAATTAGAAACTTGTTTATGTTTGAGATCAAAACAATTGTAAGATAAGGGAATTTCCCACAAATGTTATATATATGAAGTGAAATGAAATTTCGGGTGAGGTGATGAAGTCCGATTGGTCAGCTAGTGTAGTTATGTTTATGCATGAGGATGTTGTTGTTTAAGATTATTGTAGAAAGTGGAGAATTTACTGTGAGTAGTTAAATACTATATCAACGGAAGGACTCTCTGCCAGCATCCACTTCTAACAAGCAGCTAGAAGATAGCTAGTTTATCTACAGTAATTGGTAGATTTGAGCTCACACAGCCAGGATTTATTATATTGAATTTCCAGGTGGGCAGAGGCTGTATGTTCTACTGTCATCTATGAAGCCGAAAGTGATGGGAATCAAAAATAGGATTCCAAATTGCGGACAGATAGAAATCGTGGTGATTTTATCTTGGATGATATACTGTGGATTTTATGTGTCGAGGGGGGACTTATTTAACCTGGGTCGTCTTGAAGCCTGGACAAAAGTTATCTTCGGGACTGAGAAGCTCCATGGAAATATACTACCCTGAAGAGTTTAAGGACATCACCGGATAAGGTGAGAAGGAGGGCCCTCTATAATCATAATGTGATATTTCACTATCAATTTGTTTTGCATTGGTTTGACAAACTACTTTATCATGTACGCAAGGTTTTTTTTTATCCCCAAAATACACTTGTATCAAGAAAAAAAATGAGAAAGTCTGAGAAACTCCAGGGTGCATGCTCTCTGGAAAAAAGCAAAGCCTTAGAGCCTGCCTCCATTTCAGTGACCATTGATTACTTTATGAAAGAAACAGGAAGATGTTGTTGCATAGCTGCCCTTTTGTCATGGAGCTTGTAAGTGACCGCTATAGATAGACCTTTTGCCTTCATAAGCTACAAAGAGGCTACATGAGGCAGCACTTTATAACAATACACAAATACCTTGTAGCTTATGATGCCTAAGATTTTGGATTATATAAACACCGTAAGCGACTATGGTAGACAACACACTGCACATGACCGGCTATTTTTATCACATGAGCAGTTAACTACACTATTTGAGCTTATAAACTTACAATTCCCAGGCGCAGTCAATGAGCTTTCATTCACCCATTGTAGTGCGCAAATACTCCCTGTATTTTAGGATGATTTTATGATTACCCAGGGACGTGCATGGTCAGCTGTTGTTAACATGTGCTATCCAAGGCTATGAACAGAGCCCGGAGATTAGCATGCCATACCATAATAGTGATATGGTATGGTTTGTATGTAAAAAGTTCGTGGTTGTTTTTGGCAATTCCATTTAGTGGTCCGGCCCCCCAGAAAACAACAATGCAAAATTAAAAAAAAAAAAAATGAGGGTCCCTTTCTCACCCCAAGAACCAGAACGTCACTCACATATATATTGCTAAATAATATAGCGCGCATCCTTGAAAGCGGCATGTGGGTTCTTGGGGTGCTGAAAGGCTTCAAATATGGATATTTTTAATATCCATTGAAAGTCTGTATTATAAATGTACATAAAACCGACTTTTGGCGAATTTATGTAAAGTGGGAATTCTTGAAAACCACACAAAGTAAACTTTGAGCATGTCGCTTTATTATGGCAAAACTTTTTTCAAGTTCAGTCGTCTCATGAAACTATAGAGGGCGGCATTATTCCTTAATCGCATGTCCTTATGTGAACTTTGCATACTGACCCCCCCCGGTCATTTTGGAGTCTTCCTGTGAGGCCATATCATCGTTGACGGCAACGCCTTCAACATAGGATACTAAAACCTTAAAGTATAATAATTTAACTTGTGTAATTTATGTAATTTTTGTTTTGACATAACCAAAATTCTTGAACCAAATCAAGCAAGTAAGATCATTAAAACGTTTTATTAATATAAATTTAGATCATTTGTGCACAAGGCTCATTTATTTTGTGGTTTGAAAGGTATTTCTGACCTTATACTTCTACGAGACGTCATAACAGTACCCATTAAAACTCCGTGTCCTTGGTTATGTCTGAAAAGGAGTCCTAATACGTTGAGACCTGGGTTTAAATAAAAACCAGGGTTAGTCCCTACAAGAGGGGACCTCTTTTCCCTTTCAACATACTCTAAAAGTTTGCTGTACGGGGTGAGAAAAATTTCCTCCTGGCTGGGCCGACTATCCAGCCCGTGCGCAGGGGCCCCCCAATTCCCAAGGGCAAAAGGTCACTTTTTTTGGGATTTTTTGGATAAAAAGGTCAAAAAATTAGAGAATTGACAAAAGAGTCACTTTTTGGGATGAGTGTTCAAAAGTCCAAAAAAGGACAATTTTAGGGGGTTAGGCCCACTTATGTCCAATGAATTTTTCCCCCACCTGTTACAAAGCACATTTTTAAAGTATGTTGGAAGCAACAGGTCCACACTTGTAGGACTAACCCGGTTTAAACTCAGATCTAAAGTGTTTTTTTTTAAAAGGAACAAAAAGACTTCCCTTTCAGAAATAACGTCCCATGTGTGTCCTTCCTCAAAAAGCTGCTCATTCCCGTAGTACTTTTCGTTCATATGAATTCATCAGACTCCTAAAAAAACCTTTACTACTCTCAACCTTGGCGGTCTATTTTTGACGGTCTATCTCATCTTTTGGTAGCATGTGCGTTATTGCTCTTTGGAAAGCCTTAGACGGAGTTTACTAGTCTATGCAACTTAAACATGCAAGTCCTGCATTGGCATCCTGCTCATGCATGGTGGTACACCACGTCATACCCGTGATGTGTCCTTTACTGCGAATGTGGATTTTGTTTTGCTTAAGGATCGATGGAACAAAAGAATTCCACGTTTCTTGTACTCGCATCGCGTATGACATCCTTATTCTTTATTTAAAAACACAAGTTCAATGGATTCACTCGACTGGCCTTCTATAGTACATTTAAAATTACGTGAGACACCTTGCATATTTGGACAGGGGTGATATTGATATGGGGTTCAATCCCCGTCCATAAAGAGACTAGGCCTTTGTTGCCATTACAAAACATATTGTGCCCATGGTACAAAGCTCCTGTACAGAATCGGCTTACTGGAAACTGATGCATTCAGTTCTACAATGGTATGTTAATGATTGAAGGACTTATGCCATTTTTGACCGGGATGTCAAATCCGTTTTGCGCTATCCTTAATACAATGTTTGGCCCATTTTGATGACCAAATAAAAAAAGTTCTGGTGTTACGTGTGATTGAATAAAAATGCATTTTTCGCCGATGCGTGATAAAAGGAAATAATATTTGCCGTGTCACAGTAATTTATGTTCACATACCAACCTTTAATGCAATAAATGCTGGTGTTTTCAAATCCTGAATACTTCAATTTAACATCCATCTATCTTAGCATTGAAATCATATATTTTAGGTCAAACATTTACTACTAGCTACATTACTATATTTGTATAACAGCATACTTTTTTACCTGTGGCAATAAACTAATCCTCTTACCTCTCATGGGCGTAAATGGACACACACCTAAAATTTTCGATGAGGTCTCACTATTTGAAAATCTTCTCTAGTGTATAGTGAACATACAGTCCAACTATCACTTATTGTTGGAATTCGTGCCTGGAAGTTTATAATAGGTTATTAAATAAATGGCGGTTCCCCTCACTATGAAGTAATAAAATCTCACTTCCCATGACACAGTTCAATAGCTTTCATTCGCCAGTGTATATTTATTTACCACAGAATATCCAATGGTCACTGCTGTTACCAGTGGCCATCCATCTACGGAACTGAGCCCCTTGGTAGAGAGGATGTCATACCTCAATAGTGCCTGTTCAAAACGACAGCGTGTTTTGACTGAGAGGAAGGTGCTGAATGAACAAATCTCCATTAAAATAAGGCTATAAGGCAATTTGGTTTCACAGCAGTCTATTTTGTTTCTTTTGTACAAGATTTACTCAGGACTTGTACGAGACAGTACGTGTGTACAAGACTGTCTGCAATTCCCCAAAAAAATAAGCAACCACCATTAAGCCTTAATAATCAAAAAACAATATTAACTTCCCCCCCCTCCGACCCCTCCCCTCCCCTTTGGGGCCCCCTCCCACCCCCTCCCCCCCCCCCCCGTCCCCTCCCCCCCCGGCCTCCCCCCCTCTCCCCCCCCCCACCCTCCTCCCCCTTCCCCCCCCCACCCCCCCCCCCCCCCTTTTGCCCTTACCCCCCCCCACGCCCCCCTCCACCCCCTCACGCCCCACCCCCCCCCAATTCCCCCCCTCCCCCCCATCTCCTCCACCCCCCCCCGCCCCCGCCCACGACCTCCCCTCACCGCACCCCCCTCCCGCCCCCCCCTCCCGGCTCCGTGGTCCCTTCCCCCCTCTCCCCGCCCCACCCCACCCCTCCCCCCCCCCCCCCCCCCCCAGACCGGCAAGGGTGAAGAGAGTCGGGTACGCTTCGTGACCCCTAAGAAGGGGGTACGCCGATAGAGTTTACTGTCTACTCGAATTTCTTTCTACCTCTCAATAGACCCTCTCCGCGTCCCCTTTCCACTCCTGACGCTACGCTACCCCCCGTTCCCTCCTCACTCCTTCCGTCTTTCTCCCCTCTCTTTTCACCCCTCTCTCCCCTCCCCCTTCCCCCCCCCCCCCTCCCCTCCCCCCCCCCCCCCCCCACCCCCCCTAAAAAAATAACCCCCCCCCACCCCCTCTCCCCTCCCCCCTCCCGTTCCCCCCCCCTCCCCGACCACCCTCACCCCTCCTCCCTCCCCCCCACCCCCTCCCACCACCAACCCCCCCCACCCCCTCCCGCACGGCCCCTCCCTCTCCCCTTCCACCCGCCCCCCCCCCCCCCCCCCCATCCCCCCCTCCCCCTCCACCCCCCCCCCCCCCCCCCCTCCCGTCCCCTCCCCCCTCCCCCCTGTCCTCCCCACCTTTCCTCTCCCCGGCACCCCTCGCCCCTCCCACCCCACCCCTACCCCCTCCCACCCCCCCCCTCCCCCCCCCCATACCCCCCCCCCCCCTCTTCCCCCCCCCCTCCCCTCCCTCCCCCCCCCCCCCCCCCCCCCCCCCCGCCCCCCCTTCCCTCCACCCACCCCCACCATCCACCCCCTCCCCCCTCCCCCCGCCCTCCCCCCCCCTCCCCCCCCTCCCCCCCCCCCTCCCCCCACCCCCCCGCCTCCCACCCCCCCCCCCCCCCTCCCCCCCCCTTCCCCCTCCCCCCCCCCCCCAAAACAAAAAAAAAAAAAAAAAAATAAAATAAACAAGCAACCCTAGCGTCGTCAGCTGTAATGCCCTCTTTTTTGGACCCTGAAATCATTGATGCTCTTCACCTTCATGATTTGTAATTTTGAATCTAAGTTCTTAAATAAAAATGATCTTACATTCTAATTCAGGCTAAAATGAGGGGACATAATCAACCATTTTTTTAGTAAAAATGTTCGAATTAGGATAAGTTTACTTTATACTTGTTTTGGATCAGATTAATATATTATATTACGCTACCGTCAGGAAATCGTCACATATTATTTTTCGCTTTAAGAATGTGGCAGCTGGGAAAACGCACATATCAGCACTTCGATTGTAATATTTCCCCATATCGCCCCCCCCCCCCCCCCGATTTCGCTTTGGTGGAACGAGGCAATCAAGATTAGTATTTCAAACCCAACACCACCAATATTTCAAAATATGGTTGAGGATTTCATGTATAACACGGAAGTGGCCGGCAATTTATTATTGGATTAAGCCAAAACACTCTAATACAATAGGCTAACTTTAACTTTTTATTATAAAACACTGGCACGATCATCTACGACTTTGCTTACGTATGCTAAAAGTCTTTTACACTTTGCTCTCCACATTGCAGACTAAGAGACCCGTGAAATGAAAACTTCCATGGACCCATTTTTCATAATTCTGTCCAGTACCTTTTTTTTACGCCAGCATGTTCCAGTCGACGTACTACATTATACCCTCTCCGCAAGGGGTCGTATTGGGCAGTAGCTATATAGGTTTGGGGGCAAGCGTGAAGATTTTGTTTCATTAATGGGGCAGCATCAGGGTTATGAAGAACGCTTTTGATCTTTTCGTATGCTATTCTGTCTCCGGTAGTTCATGGATTGGTGGTTTGTAAAAACCGACCTCTTATAATTTTACTGGTATCATGTCATGAGAAAACATTTAGGCAACTTCTTTCTTTCTTTGCTTCTGAGTAAAGTGTGATTGTTTTGAACCTGCTTTCCTATTCTCCGAGGTATATTGTGACTTTCCTAAACTTCCTGTAATGTAACAATAAGCCAAAAGTTCCTTTGTGGCCCCTATGGAAGACATCTCGCCATAATTGCTGATAGGATGACGTTTTTGAAATCAAAGCTTGAAACTGGTGAATAAAACATCCCTTGAAACTTTAATTTTGGTAAATCTGCGACACGCTTTTAAAGGTTAGTCCGTCCTCGCAACCGCTGCTGCATCCCAACAGCGCTAATCTCCGCAACAGCATTCTATTAGGGTCCTACTTTATATCTTTGGCTTTGACGCATAAACCCGACTGTAGCTGTTTGTGCAGTCGTCAAGTGCCGCTGGTGCTATCGCTGCCAGGAGAGACGAATAGCATACAAAGCAAATGTAAACTCATTACCCCAATCATTCAAAGACGTGAAAATCACATGAATCATAAGTAAGTTAAGGAAACTTAATGCATCGGTTAATTTTAAATGTCTTCAGTTAAGCTTGGGTTATCCTTAGCAAGGATTTTTTTTTTTTAGAAAGTAAGCGTACATGTATCGTGTTCATCGGCATGCAATTTGTGACTAAATCTTAAAAGTCGGTTCCAAATTATCAAGGTATAACAGAAAGAGATCCACAAACTCCTTGAGAAAATCAAGGGTGGATCGAGAATTGTCAGAGTATGGTCCAAAGAAAAATCAACCAACACGTTTGCACTTGTTTTGATAATATCCTTCCTTAAATGCCATGCATAGTACTAATTAACGAAATAAACTGCAGTAAAAGCAATGGGTTTCGTTCATTGAATAATAAGCGTGTACCCATGATTAACAAGCCGAAATCGCTCGCTTCGACTGGAAGTATATCATGGGCTCAGGACACCTCAAAAGACTTTATACTGTACATTGGTGGTCTATTTTGACGCGGTCTACCATCATTTTTGGTCGCATGTGGGTTTTGATCTCGGAAAAACCGTAGTCTAGAGGGTTACTAGTCTATGCAACGTCAACATGCAAGGGGTGGGGGGAAATGTTTTGCATCTGCTCATACATGTGGTACACCCACGTCATGCGCAGAGACGTGTACTTGTATGGGAATGTGGATTGCTTTTGTTATGGATTATTGTAATCGCATCGCGTATGACATCCTTATTCCTTATTTTAAACAAAATATGTCAATGGATGAGGATGCAACTCGGCGTTGGCTGCTATATATATAGTATCTATTAATGTACAAGCGGCAAAGATCACTGAATGTGGGATTCCTGCCTTGAATGTACTAAGGCTATTGAATAAAAGTGATTGCCCCGTTCAACGATAGCGTAATTTACTGAGAGGCAGGCTGAAATGACAAATTTCTCCATTGGAATAAGGGCTATCAGCGTTGGTTTCATAGAGAGTTTATTTGTTCTTTTGTAACAAGATTGCTCAGGAATCAGACGAGACTACGTATGTACACGGCTGTCTGCAATTCTTAAAACCAAATAGGCATATAGCATACACTCGAGTCGTCAGACAACTGTATGCTCGTTATTTGAACACTCCTGAACCATGATGCTCGTACCTTTAATGCATTTGTAAATTGAAATCTTAGTCATAAAAAATATCTTACCTTCTAATTAAGAGTAAATAAGGGGACTACCATTCATATTTAGTAAACTTCGAGTTAGGAGAAGTTAACGTTATGGTTAACGTTATGCATTGTTGGTAAGTAGTGATTCATATTTTACGCTGCGCAGGACAATCGCACATATTTCGGCGTCACATTGTGGCTGTGGCAAAACACACATCCTATCAGCACTTCGATTATAATATTCCCCATATATCAGCCCCCTCCCAGATTTCGCTTGGGTGACGAGGTAATTGAGATTAAGTATCTGCCCAGGGAAACAAACACATTAAAGACATACAGAGGGGCTCGAACAAAAAAATCATGCTTTACAATGGTCTTAGGATGATGAGCCCTGCGATTTATTCATTGCGCTACACGGGCTATCCGTGTGAAGTCTACTCCTCAAGATTTGTATCTCTGCAAAACAAGAAGTACAACGCCCTCGTTTTGCGTCATACATGTAAAAATAATTTGTTTGATCCTAGGCTAGGGCGGATTTTTTCTGCTATCAGCCTCAAGCTTTCCAATATTTTATAAATATTGTTGAAGAGGTCATGTAACGAAGTACATACGAATTTATTATCGGATTAAGACCAAAAATACCCTTACAATTTTATTATCGATAGCTGAACTTTGTAATCAACTTTTCAAGTAAAACATTGCATCGATCCATTCTACAGGACTTTGCTGCGTAGTCTATAAAGTCTTTAAACACTTTGCTCTCACATGCGACTAAGAGGACCCGTGAAAAATGAAAACATTCCATGGACACCATTTCATAATGCTTCCAGGTTACCTTTACGCCAGCATGTTCCAGTCGACGTACATTACATTATACCATCATCCCTCAAGGGATCGTGAGTGGCAGTTACCTAGTAGCACTGGAGGTAATCCTAGAAGGTTCCATTTCATTAATGGGGCAGCATCCTGGGTTATGAAAGAAACGCTTTTATCTTTTCAGCATGTCTTCTGTCTCGTAGTTTCATTGTGTTGGGGGTTTTGTAACGACCCTTATAAATTTGACTGGTATCCATATATGAGGGGGAAACAATTAGTAATTCTTGTACTTTACTTCTGGATAGTTGTGATGGTTTCGAACATTGATTTCCTATTCTCCGAGGTATATTGTGACTTTCCTAAACTTCCTGTAATGTAACAATAAGCCAAAAGTTCCTTTGTGGCCCCTATGGAAGACATCTCGCCATATTGCTGATACGATGCCGTTTTGAAATCAAAAGCTTGAAATGGTGAATAAAGCATCCCTTACTTTAAATTTTTTGTAAATTCTTCGTACACGCCTTTGAAAGGTAGTCGTCCAGCCGACAACCTGCCTGCTGCGTATTCCACCAGCGCTATCTCCAGCAACAGCAATTCTTAGGGTCTACGTTCTAATCTTGGGCGTGACGTATCACCAGACTGTAGCTGTTTTGGGCAGTCGTCAATTGCAGCTGGGGCTATCGTCTTGCCAGGCGAGACTATAGCTAAAAAATAGAGAGTGTAAAATCATTACCCAATCATTCCACGACAATGAAAATCACATAATAGAATGAAGTACAGGGAAACTTAATGCAACTAAGTTTAATTATGTTTTTCAGTGGAAGCGTGGGGCTTATCCTGTTACCAATGATTTGTTTTTTAGAGAGAAAAGTAATCTAAGCTACCCGCATCGTGCTCACCGGCTGCAATTTTTAACTGAAATCTCAGTCGGTTTCCAAATGATCCATCAAGTATTAGCAAAAGAGGTGCACAAACTCTTGGATAGCAGAAAGACTACACAATCTCTTGGAAATTCTAACAAACTTTTTAACATCAATGGATGGTTCGAGAATTGTCAGAGTGTGGTCAAAAGACATTCAAACTGTGCGTCATCAAACAACAGTTGCACTGGTTTCTGATAACTCCTTCCTCAAGCGCCTGAATAGTACTACGTATGGTAATCCAATCGAAATCCTACTTGCAGAAAACAGTTTTCAAAACCTTCGTCTCTTAAAGATGCCAACGAGATATTTTGAGGTAATCCATATAATGTGTCATATATAGTGATTCATAGATCAGACACTTAAAAGATTTTCTACCGTGTATTTGGCAAGAGAAATGTTGGTCATCAAGTGAAAACAACATGTGATTTTTATTTGCTTTCATTCAATATAATACCTTGATTTTTCGTATTTGCTCCTATACGAAATTAGATATTGCACAATCTATGTACAAAGAAATATTTATAGTTTGCTTAATCCTTTCAATGGGTATTATTGATGAAAAGCTTTGCATCAGTACAAAAATCAGGCTTTTGATATTTTCGGATACCAGATGATGGAAATCTCTGTTGCACCTTTAACTACAGGTAAAAATACCCACAACTTATGATATACACTACACTTGTCAGACCCACTTAGACTATGCAACAGCAACGCTGGGATCTCTTTACCCAAAATGACATCTCGGACCTTGAGAAAATCCAGATGCTTCGTCTAGGCTATTATCAACACCTACGGAAAAAACCCAGAAACAGACTGCAAGGGAGAGGGAAGTTATTTAGGCTGCACAGCCCCATCCTCATGATTTAGTAGCTTAAGGAGCATCCTGCCCATAATAATACTGCAAGGTTCCAGTTGGTATACGTTAATACAACAACACAACACCAAACTTACTCTACTGATACACGAACTAGATCAGCTCTGCTGCTAAGTGATGCGTCAACGTATGATGAGTATACTCAAGAAATTATTTGTTCACAGGAAATAGAATATTAAAAAATCACAAAGCATTACCTAACGCATGTGTCGTCAGCCGTCGCGGTTTGTGAATGGGATGCCAAAGGTCACATGAGGTCACCACACGTGGACCCTGTACTAGTGTATGAAAACAATCCACATATGGTGGCCAACATTTATAATCTGACATTTTGGGGCCCTGACCTCTAATGACATCCAGATGACCTTTGATCGGACTCCTGATAGGGTACCATGCAAATGTGTGCACGTTAAAAACATTGACAATTATTTTTAGGATTATACACTTAGGTGA
This sequence comes from Ophioderma brevispina, assembly GCA_023653785.1. NCBI lineage: Eukaryota > Metazoa > Echinodermata > Ophiuroidea > Amphilepidida > Ophiodermatidae > Ophioderma > Ophioderma brevispina. The sequence goes on from JAMKCH010035970.1 coordinate 19,050, forward strand.
CATTTTGGTCAACCTTTTTATCACAGACAGACACACTACACATTCCACATAGATACACACACTACCAAAGCATCCCTATGCCCCTAACGACACAAAAATCGTGGATTACGGGAAGTGTCTGTTTATGAACAAATTAGACAAAAGAAATGATACTTCATTCATGTAAATTTTGCGTATTTAAGGCAACCGGCAAAATCTATCTACTTTGGTATGGTTGCTTACTTTGGTCTTAATCCCATCCGCACGTGACACTTTTGTTCTCAATCTGTGCAAAAAGCATACTAAGTGGAAAGTGGATTTAAAAGCATGCTAGGTGGAAAGTGGATTTAAAAGCATTCTGAGGTTGGAAAGTGGATTTAACGCATACTATGGTAAGTGGATTTAAAAGTCATACCTAACTAGGTGTAAAGTGGACATCGAACCGAATGTAAGGCCGTCTATGCTAAAATGTGATGTCCTAATCAGTTTCAATATCGCGGATTGATACAATTTTTGGTCGTTGAATAGTTGTTAATTTTCCTGAGAGGGCCAGCGCAACGCAAGGTTGAAAACCAAAAACCCATGCGTGCTTGACCGTTGTGAAAGGATATATGGTCCGGCATGTATTATAGTCCCGGCTCCAATAGCCGACACGGAATAAGCGTGAAATGTTGCGTGAAGATCAACTGAATCGTGGCCCTATTGTTCACCATTGTTCCCGGATGTGAGCCCTTAGTACTATAATCTCCCTGCCACACCGACTCGAACTGGCAACCTCCGTACTTAATGGTGACGTGCGCTCTTACAAATTAAAGAGACATGAGGAGATTTCCTTCCCATAAAGAAAAGCCCCCCAATTTTTTCCAGAACTCCGTTTTTTCATATTTGGATGCTTACCAATGTTTCGATCACACCTGATTGAATAAACCGAATACGCGGCCGGCTTTATGTAATAGATGATTATTAGGTAGTTTCCTGTAGTGAACGACAGAAGTCAAAGCACGGTTTTCTATGGGGAAAGGGTACGGATAGAGGCAAGTTCAAAAAACAAGATTTGCGGTTTTCTTTTGCAACTCTGTTTGTTCCAATAAACCTTCGAAACAGTCTCATGGGGGTAGGTGGTCTACAACCGATCCAGTGACATTTGAGAGTTCGTATCCCCTAAAAAAAAAATCTCCTCCGTCACTTTAACTAACAGCCAAGACTGGCAGAGGAGTGATAGATATCATCTATAGGGGTTAGGTCCGAAAGGGTGTCCACGCTTTCCTAGCGGATAGCATCAGAACGGTATATTTACATATCCCCTCTGTAAGGATTAAGCCGATAACTTTTCTTTGGTACAAAGATTGTAAAATTCTTTCTAATTTCCTATAGGCGCAAATAGGAAATACCAGCCTGTTAATGATCACTAATCCTGACACCGCCCACATAATATAAATAATAATAATATAATAAGTCTTATTTCAACATAGAGCGTTAGAACATTTTCCATCTACATATTGTTCTTCCACATGTTCGTGGCCTTAAAATACTACCGAAGAAAAACATATATTTTAATTTGTACAGTTTAAAATTATACAATAACAGAAATATACGTATAAATCAACCGCCAAACAATAACATAATTTAAAAATATCCAATATCTCTCAACATGGAATCTTCCAATAGTAATGTTCCTGTGAGGTTTTCAGCTTTCATCTGTGTCCAGAGCCGTTGGCAGAGTTATTTGTTGGCAGCCTTTCTCCATTATCGTCTTTGTGTCTTTGAATTTCAACCCTTAACTCGCACAATTCTTCCTCAAGTTTCTTGTTTTCCAAATGAAGCTGCATCTTGATTTTCTTCATTTCCTTTTATTTGCTTTCACCAGCCCACTTATTTCAGTCTGGAGTTCTGTCACTACCTTAATACTTTTGACTAGTACGGGTAAGTCCTTGCATTCAGGACAAGTCCATTTGGTACTTTTGCGGGGTGCCTTTTAAAGTCCCACACAAGGACATATGATAGTGTGAACAGGTAATACACAAGCAACGGCGTTCTGCTGGATCTGTAGATTTGTACAAAGTTTTTAACTCATGCAAGCTTCAGTTTCATTTCGATCAGGAATATTTTGGGATCGGATATTTTGTTTATGTTTTGACGTGTCCAAGTTGATCATGTGCCGCCGCTTGGGACAATTTACTACAGTCTGAATTTAACTATTGACAGAGTAGTAATGTCATCCTCAGGCAAAGGCGGCTCAGTTGTGAGTTCGTCCCGAGAAGCTCTTACTGGCTCTGTGGGCATGGCAAGCGACGATGTCTTGGTTGATTGGTTAAGATATGTTTGGGCTTTCTGGAGGGAAGCGTATATCTTACATAGTCTGACAGAAGAGTATATCACCTTGACGCTATTTCACTCTTGAGTGCTTGACTTTACAGTCGTTGCACACAGACACAGATTGTCCTGTGGAAATTTAATCCGTCAGTGGATCTGATGGTAGATGTTATCGTTAAGTGGGATGTTTTCACACCATTTGTGATATGTTGAAGTTGAGGCAGGTCCTTAGCATAAACCACAAGCACAAACTCACTAAAGTTATGTGTGGGTGCCCGAAAAAATTCTGAATGCTTGCAGTGTTAAGAATGGTATAACGGAGGTGAATGGCAAGAAAAAATGTTTTCTTGACACCCGTTCAGTCACAAATACAACGTTGATAGCAAAATTTTCATTCACATACTCTCCACGTGTCCCTTCAATGCTGTGTTAGCTTTACCCATCGGAAATACTTAGAAGCAGTAAAAACTTGATGAAAGTTTGGAGATCACATTTAACTAACGTGTTGGCATGTGCAATGACGTCATATAGTAACTTTACCAGTGCTTGTGGTTACGCTAATAAGAAGAGCCTATGTTTTACTGTTGAAATATAAAGCATAGAACATAGGCCTTTTATTTCATTTAAGTGATTTCTGTATCCAAATAAAGATGCCCGATCTATTGAGTGTCTAATTTATTGGAATCCCTACCTAACACCAGAAATTATGGATGCTTGCAATCTCTCGTTGCATCTTTATTTGTCGCACATACCTGTATTGCCATAGACAAAACCACCCGCCGGGAAAAATAGACCATCCAGCTCTAGTTTTCTTTCTTTCTCTTCTTTCCCAGGTTCATAAAGTCTCATCTTAACCCCGTCATCATACCATATCGGGTTAACTTTTATTGATGATCGTCTGCTTTCGAAAAAAAATTACCGGCGTTTTGGACAAAATTAGTTAGGTGTACATGGGCAGTGGTTGGAAGGATCGTAGCAACAGCATTCTGTAAAAAGAAAAAAAAAAGAAAATACCGAGACTACGCCAACAACAATATAATATATTGCCTAGTTCAATGCATGATAATACATTCACTCTGATCTTACAATATTCTTCGTTGAAAACGGTTTAATCCCAAATGATGATCCACGCGTTCTACTTTTAGTGTCTTGAAACCTTCAGTGAAACTGCCCAATTGGTATTTTATCCTTTGTGTTCAACTGACAATATCACCGGTTAGAGGAGTCCATCAAATTGGATGGATAAAAACGCAGATTTAGCTTAGGAATTTGGTCTAACAAATAGAGGCAAAATACTCGCAGAAATGCAGCAGTTTATTTTTTTATAATTTTTAGTTTGATTGTATAGTTTTTTTATTGGTACAGCTGTAGAGAACAAAACTAAAAATGTTTTTCTAAGAAACGAAATTGTCCTCATATGGCAATTGATGGACCGTGTCCCCCACTCATTGTGATCAATGTTGTAAGGTCGGTTCATTCTAGTTTTAATAAAGGTATGTAGATACATTTAAAATGGTCACAGTTCCTTTCCTATTTTCCTGGGACAACATGAGAAATCAACTTTACCCAAATAAGAACCAACCTAAAACACGTAGCTCCACTCTCGGATGCGCTGAGGTTGGAGAACGGGACTTAACGGCTTACTCAGAGATTTCCCGATAGGCCGCACTCATTTTTGCAACAAATCGTGTTTTTTGCATGTAAACGTAATGCTTGTTCCATATACTTATTATGTTGAAATAATAATGGCTCAATCTAGTCCTTCATATAAACTCATAATTGTGTTATAAAATTCCGGATCCGGATTGTGATTATACATCGGTATCTAGGCACTGTTATACGTTCATAAATGTTTACTGCATGAAACGGAAAATCCGATTCAGCTCTACCTTTGGAATGGAACATTTAGGTGACTATCTTTAGTTCTAGAGATGAACTATTTTTATGTTCTAACTCAAAATATTATATTTTCCAATCGCTGAGTCAAGCCTTTAACGAAGAGGCAATACTGCCATTACGACCACTAAAGTTGCTAAAGTTTGTTTAGGTGGCCATTTTGATTTGTTGAGTTCAAAGCTCAGGGCGATAACGAATCGTAACATGGTCATATAGACTTATCCAAGTCTATTCCATTAGATGCGAATGTTCAAAGGTTCACGCTCGTAAATAAACAGATAGCGCTTATACCAACATGCCAATCGATCACGAGAATACAGGAGAAGAAAACTCTTTCTTCATTTCATTATCACAATATTCTGCTTATCTTTCTGTTAAAAATCGTTTAAAGTGGCACCGTTCTCAGCCAAAAATAACGTTGCTGACCGTCTACGTTTTCCGTCAACGACATATAAATTGTGACCTTTCGTGATGCCATGGCCCTTTCTGTCGATCTGAAGCAAGCTTAAACACATGCAGATGAAAGTGGCTGTCCATTATGTCCTTGGTCTTGCAGGTCTCCATGATCCTCCAATCCTTCCTCGAAGAAATTTTATACACTTGCCTAACTAGAATTTGGCTTTTCTTGACTTTCGCGCCGAAACCTATATCCAATAGACGGGGAAGAGCGGGGACGGACGAGGGGGACAGGGGGAACGGGGGGGAAGGGAATCCTTAGACATGTCATGGACCAGCCGCATTTGAGTCACTATTTGCGGGGTGCCTTTGAAAGTCCCACACAAGACATATGGTATAGTGTGAAACAATGTATACACAATCAAAATGACGGTTCTGCTGGATCTTAGATTTACAAATTTTACATCATGCAAAGCTTCAGTTTCATTTATATCAGGAAATTGGGGGGTGGGATCGGGTATATTTTGATTTATTTTTGACGTGTCAATTTGATCATGTGCCGCCGCTTGGGACAATTTACTACAGTCTGAATTTAACTGTGGGCACAGAGTAGTAGTCATCACTCAGGCAAAGGCGGCTCAGTTGTGAGTTCGTCACTGAGAAGCTCTTACTGGCTCTGTGGGCATGTAAAGGCGACGATGTCTTGGTTGATTGGTTAGAGATTGTTTGGTCTTTCTGGAGGGAAGGCGTTATCTGTACAAGGCTGACATGGGGGCGGGAGAGTATATCACACCTTGAACGCTATTTCATCACTCTTGAGTGCTTGGGGGAAACCGGTAACAGTCGTTGCACACAGACAACGAGCATTGTCCTGGTGGAAATTTAATATCCGTCAAGTGGATACTGATGGTAGATGTTAATCCGTTAAGTGAGGTTGTTTATAAAACACCTTTGTGATATGTTGAAGTTTGGGGGGGAGCAGTCTATAAGCAATAAACCACAAGCAACAAACCACCCTCACAAAGGTTATTGGGTGTGGTGACGAATTCTGAATGCTTGCAGTGTTAAGCTGGTATAACGGAGGATGAATGGCAAGTAAAAAATGTTTCTAAACCCCCGTTCAGATGTAGGCATTAGTATCCAAAATACAACTTGATAGCAAAATTTTCATTCAACATACTACTCCATAGTGTCTTACAGGCTGTAGTTAGCTTTACCCATCAGGAAAATACTTAGAAGCGTAAAAACGTTGATGAAATATTTGGAGAGCACATTTATAACGTGTTGCTGATGGGCAATGACGTCATATAATTAACTTTACCAATGACTTGTGGTTACGCTAAGAAGGAAGAAGCCTAATGTTTTTATGTTGAAAATAAGCTAGAAAAATACCTTTTATTTTCATTTTAAGTGATTTCTCAATCTTTTTTTTTCAAAAAACGTAAAAAAAATCAATTGAGTGTCTAATTTATTGGAATTCACTACCTAACACAGAAATTATGGCTGACTTGACATCTCTCGTTGCATCTTTAATTTGTCAGCAAAATACCTGTATTGCCATAGACAAAACCACCCGCCGCCGGGGAAAATAGACCAGTTCCAGCTCTAGTTTTTCTTTCTTTTCCACAGGTTCATAAAGTCTAATCTTAACCCCGTCATCAATACGCATATCGGTGGGGGAAAAAAAAAACTTTATTGATGAATCCGTCTGCTTTCGAAAAAAAATTACCGGCGTTTTGACAGGACAAAATTATTATGTGTACTCCTTTATATAGCACTTATTTTAGGGGCAACTGTTATGTGAAATCAATAAAAAAAAGAAAATACCTACCGAGACGACGACAACACATATAATAGATTGACTAGTTCAATGCATGTAATACATTCACTCTGATCTGTACAATATTCCTTTCGTTTGAAAACGGTTTAATCCGACAATGATGAATTCACGCGTTATACTTTGTAAGGGGGTGGGTCTTGAACCTTTAAGGTGAAAACTGACCCAAGTGGTAATTTTATCCTTTGTGTTCAACTGACATTATCAACCGGTTAGAGTCGATCAAATTGGATGGAATAAAAACGAGGATTTAGCTTATGAACTGGTCTAACAAATAGAGTCAAAATACTCGCAGAACTGCACAGTTATTAATTTTTATAATTTTTCGTTTTTGTATAGTTTTTATTGGGCCCGTCTTTAGGAACAAAACATAAAATATGTTTTCCTAAGAAATCGAAATTGTCTCATATGGCATTGATGGACAGTGTCCCAACGCATTGTGATCAAGATTGTAAGGTCGGTTCATTCTAGTTGGGTAATACCAGGTATGTAGATAACAATTAAATGCAACAAGTTCTATTTGCCTGTGAACAACATGAGAAATAATTTTACCAAATCAAGACCAAAACCTAAAACACGGTAGCTTCCAGCTCTCGGATGCGCTGAAGGTCGGAGGAACGGGAATATTAAAGGCTGCTCAGAGATTTTCCGTGATGGCCACTCATTTTTAACAACTCGTGTTTTTTGCATGTACGTATGCTTGTTCATATACTTGTATTATTGTGTGAAATAACTAAGCTCAAATCGAAGTCCTTCATATAGAAAATCACAACTTTGTTATAAAATTCCGGATCCGGAATTTTTGTTAGACCACGGTATCCTATGGCACTGTTATACAGTGCATAAATGTTTACTGCATGAAAACGGAAAATCCGATTCAGCTCTAACTTTGGGAATTAACATTTTAGGTGACTATCTTTAGTTTTCTAGATGACTATTTTTTAATGTCTACTCAAAATAATTATTTTCAAAATCTCGAGTCAGCCTTTAACGAGTAGGCAATAACTGCCATGACACAGCTAAAGTTGCTAAAGTTTTCTTAGGTGCCATTTTGATATTGTTGAGTTCAAAGCTCAGGGCGATACGAATCGATACCAATGGTCATATAGACTTATCCAAGTCTATTTCCAATTAAGATGCGAATGTTAAAAGGTTCACGCTCGTATAAAACATATAAGCGCTTATACCAAGCATGCCAATCGATCACGAGAATACAGGAGAAGAAAATCTTTCTTCCATCATTTCATTAGCACATATTCTTCTGCTTATTTTCTGTTAAAAATCGTTTAAAGTGGCACCGTTCCAGTCCCACAAATAAGCGTTGCTGACCGTTACTTTTTCCTGTCACGACTAATAAATTGTGACCTTCGGGATGATGCCATGCCTTTCTGTCGATCTGAAGCAAGCTTAAACACATGCAGATGAAAGTGGCTGTCCATTATGTCCTTGGTCTTGCAGGTCTCCATGATCCTCCAATCCTTCCTCGAAGAAAATTGTATAACAAATTCTAACTATAATTTGGCTTTTCTTTCTGACTTTCGTCGCGCTACCTATATTCAAAGAATCCCTTTGGGCCCTCCAATCATAAGCAAATTGTGCTCATTAATATGCATATATCACGTTACCTCAACAATTTGGCAATCCCAATACTTATATCCACCACTAAACCACAATACCAAGTTTCATCGAATTCGGATTTGCGTTCTGGTCAAGATTCACCTTTTTGTCAAAATGTTGACGAAAGGCATACTTACATACACACATCGACCTCATCCATACATAAGCGTCCACCGACCGTTAAGTGTGCCTCCCAGCTCAGCTACGCTGGACGGCCCTCAAAAAAGGTCGAAGGGTAGGGGGGTGGTTGCAGCTCTTGGTGGTTGCCACCAAGAATATTTTATGGTACATATTTTGAAATTATTATGCACAGTACGTTTCTAAAACTCTATATTTTGTAAAAGAGCATGGACATCCGATATTCCTACCTTTTTAGCGCAAAATCGGGTTTTCTGTGGAAAATGCCAATATTGTCGGCTCGAGGACTTTATGACGTTATTGTAACGCCACACTAGGTATGTTAGTACTTATTTTGATATCAATGGAAAGAAGAGGACCATAGCTATTCACTGGTATAAAACTTAATACAAATTCTTGAGGGGGACAAACCGTGTTACAAAAAAGGCTTCGTAAGACGAGGGTTAAGCAATAAGGCGCAAGGTCAAAGCTTGTAGGCTAGCGGGCAAGATCTCATAGCGTTTACTAAGGTGGCGCACCCCTTACAAGTACCTAATTCTGCTTAACAACAAATTGTCCTAAAATTATCAACATCAATTCTACGCGTGTTCTACTTCTAGTATGTGCACATTTTGGGGCGGAAAATGCCATTAAAATGTCATCTCTCCTTTTTTTTCCCTGAATATCAGCGACCAAGCGATGTACAACCACGTTCCATGACTCCATAGCAAATAATGGTGCTATTGATAAGTTAATCCGCCCGTTATGAATAGGATTAATAGGACAACGGGCTCAGATTCTCTGGGACTGCAAATCCAATTGTTATTTTCCCATGACGGTTCACAGCTTTTGAATTGTTTTCACACCGCCCGGTTTAGAGTGGGGGGGGGTGGGGGGGGGGGAACTACAGCCTCATTCACGAATAAATAAAACTAAACTTCGGCTGGGAGTTTAATAACTTTGGGATCGTAGTTTTTGAAGAACAAAAAGACAAATACATCATTATTCAAAAAGAACACGAAGATGAGTAAAAATCATGAAAGAAGTTTGATTGGGAAGCATGACCTAACATCTTGGTGGGCAGAACCACACCATCAACTTAATCATTTAATAATTGGACCTCTTTTCTATTTAATGAAGAAAGTTTTGGGGGGAGGCACCGGTTCACAGTGCATTTCATATAGGTGAATGATTTGACACCCGATTTCTGGCTGCTATGAAATCAATAATTGCATAGAAATGGGGTTACGTTACGCGGCAAGTTTCCGGGTTTGGGGGGGGGGGGGGGGTTCTGCACCAAGATGTTAGGTCACAGTTTGCCAAACAATTTTTTCATTAGCTTGTCACCTTATTTTCCCTTTCGAATAAAGGATGAAAATATGGGTCAAAGAAATTGAACACACATAGAACCTTAACCTAGTTATTTTCGGTGAAAGAGGACGAGTTGGTTTCCCACGTCATGAAATAGCTAATCTAAATGCGGGGGGTGGTGGTATAGACCTCAAAATCTTTTCAGTTGCACATGGCAAGGGGGTGAAACGCATTCAAAACCAGTCGTCGTTCCGTGCTGGGCGCTGACCCATTTTATTTCCTGAATACTTTTCAGTTTGGGTGCTTGTATACACACAAATTCAATTTGAAACAATACAATCCGCCAAAATATCAGTTTTGGATGTTGGGTGCTTTGGGTGGTTAAATTTTTGTCTACCCATGCCAACACAACGAATGAAATGACACAAGCCGTCTGATTTAAAAATAACCGACCTCAATGAGACATCTTTTCACCTAAGCGCGCATTGCATTAATGAGAAAAAAGAGATCTGAGCACAATGATCCAGGTACACTATTATTAAACCTGGCCACCTCTAACACATACCTTAATTTGTATCATCTACCGATTAGTGTATATGCAAACGGCACCCACAGTATGTGGAGAAGAAGCGGAGAGGCAGCCATTGCTTTCATTTGTTTGGTACTCTATGTTTTTCTTTGGGTCGGCAAAACATGCGAGACGGTGTATTTCTAAAGATTACGTAACTTTTTCCTCTCTATCTATAATAGAACCTCTTTGTGCTGGGTACTAATAACAATGACTCTGCAGATCCAGATTGAAAAAGAATCTGTGACGCGTTTATGGTCTTCTACATACCGAAGCGATTTACTTATCCATATCCCCCATTCTTTTGCGGGAGTCAATGAATCATGGTATACACCCGTCGGCACTGATATTCCAAAAAGTTTGGGGGCATGAATTGAGATGACATTAAATTCTTTTCTCGAGAATATGCACATACTAGAAGTGAAACACACGTAGAACTGATTTCTCTAATTTTAGAATTCATTTCGGAAGAATTATGTACGTTTCCCAGGGGGTGCGCCACCTTGGTCCTTATCCGATCATCTTTTCGCTTTTGGTCATGGCCTATTGCCAAACACAGCTTTTTTTTTCGTCTTTCCTCATTTTCAAATAAATGATAAACATACTGTTCAAAGTTCTAGACACCCACACACTATAGAAGTTCAAAATGTATCTATTGGTGAACTGGACAAATATTTTAAATTTAGCGATTTGCGTCATGAGCAAATACTCTGAGTCGGGGAGGGTGATTACACCTGACATATTTTACAATGCACTGCACTTCCGGAAGAAAAGGGAATCTGCATACGGGCTGATTCTAAAAATCTATAGCTCCATTCTTTGCTAAAAAAAAAAAAAAGGTCCTGTGTGTATCCAAGTATTTGGAGGGATTAAGGTGCAAGATAATGGGCAACTTTTGAGTGAATAAAAGACGGTTATGGGGGGGGATTTTTAGTATTTTTTAAATTCAATTCACATAGTGGGGGGGGGGGGGGAACAAGAGAAGATATCAGTATCTTCCCACAATGGCATTGCTTCCTTGGAAGTTTTTTTTTGTAACAGGTTGCCACTGAGACGTTAGAGCTGAAACACTCTTAAAATGTAAGTTTGGGGGGGGGGGGGGGGGTGATCAGTACTGTCAATTTGAAAAAAAAAAAAAAGCCATGTTTCATCACTAACGACCCACATAAGTAGCGTAGCAAAACCTCCATTGGAAGCAATGCATGTGGGAAGCTATTGAAATCTTCTCTTGTGGGGTGGGGACTGTAGTGCACAGATCTTATGTGAAGTGTGCAAATTCTGGATAAAATTGTGAAATTTGGTAAACAGTACAGTGTACTTTATGCATTGATAATCAAAGAAATTGATGGAAGCGGGCTTGCCATACCCTTTCATGATGGCCCCCAGCTTGGATGTCAAGGTTACATAGGGGTAAAAAATTTAAAAATATTCTCGGGATTGTGTGAAACGCACACCATGGTGTTTTGGTCTGGTTTACAAGAATTGCCAAAAAGGTATAGTTTATACTACCTATGGCTTTTAGTTTGGGGGGTGGGGAAATTTATGGAGTAAAAACTGTAAAAATGGTGAAAAACGTCAATTTTGGTTTGGGGGGGGGGACGGGTCAAAAATCTAAAAGTTGCTTGCTCTCCAATTTTGGTAAAAAGTGGTTCAGTTGTTTAGTTCATATAAAGAAATATAGGAATAGTTTTGACTAATAATTACGTGTTTGATTATTAACCAAAATGACGAATAACGTCACCATCTATTGGCAGCTATTGATTCTATTGATCTGTAACTATTTTTTGGATAACAGAAAACTATGCATAACAGATAATCAAACTATTCCTTATTTTACTCCTTTAGCGAGGGAAACAATTTGCACCACATATTACCTGAATCAACGCAACTTTTAATTTTGACCCAGGTACACAACCACAATTGACTATAAGCCATAGGCCAGAACCGAAACCCGGCACCCCCCGGGGATTTTTGGAGACCACTATTTTTGGAAGAAGGAAAGGGAATTATACATATAGCTATACAAAATCAGGTTGTCTGCAAAAATCCCCATCCTGGTTAAAGAGTGAGGGCGCTTTTTTTTTTTCAAATTCACTTAATGGGCCCTTTATTTATTGACAATATCTTAATTTTTGATCCAAATTCAAAAAAATGCACTAATGTGACTACTTATCGCACCAGAACACACAAATGAATAGTTGAACACCTTTAGGCATGCTTAACCTGCCTCTAGAGGGCGTAGCTAGGGAGGGGCAAGAAGGAGGGGCACAGCCCCGGAATCCACTACTCAGGGAGGCGCTGAATTAATGTTTCTGAATTTTTTTTTTAAAAATACCATTGTTTGTGATTTTTTTTGTTGTTATTGTCACAGACAGCATAGTCCATCTGCTCAAGATAATGAGATAACTGGAGACTCTCCGAAGTCACTCAAACATGCTATTTAACTCAAGGGCTTCCACAGGCTCCGAACCCTGAACCCCACCAGGGCCTTATAGAGTTCATACTGCTTCAATGATTGTGGAAGTAAACCGAGAGCTCTCCGGATCCGCTGAAACATGCTAAAATCCAAAAGCTCCAGGGGCTCCGCCCCCTGGACCCCTGCCACCTTAACTGAGAACCCTCTCCGCAGGCACTCAAACATACTAAAACTGAGAGGTTCCCCCCGGGGCTCCGTCCCTTGCCCATCCGCCAGGGGCAGAAGTTCATCTGCTTCAAGATAATGGGATAACCGAGATCTCTCTGAAGGGGCACACTCAAACATCTATTTACTCAGAGCTTCCACGGGCTCTGAACCCTGTTGACCCCCGCCAGGGGCAGAATAGTTCATCTGCTTTCAATGATTGTATTGGAAGATAACGCGAGAGTCTCTCCACATCCGAATGCGGAGAAGACATGCTAAACCCAAGAGCTTTTGGGACCCTCCGCCCCTGGAACCCCGCAACATTCAGCATGAGTCATTCTGCTTCAAGATAAGGACATAATCCCTCTCCGAAAGCAGCTCGAACAGTGGGGGGGGGGGGGGGGGGGGGAACTCAAGACCTTTCTCGGGCATCTCTGTCCTTCTGAACCCCCAAAGGGGTCTTTTCCCCCCATTAATGTGTGGAGTATGCTTGCCCTGTATGGGATGGATCAGCCCAGAAAGCTTGACCCGTCCGTTTGATTCCTCCTGCCGGCTTGTCGCGGGGTGTCTTCGGCCAACTCCAGCGGACAACTTATACCTGCAGCAGCGTAGCATGCAAGAGCTGCCAAATATCTGGTATGGAGCGCCCTGTGTTTGACAGAGGCCGGCTCTGACCGCCTTAGGTTCCGGGTAGTTTCTTCTTAGGCACTTCCGTCTTTGAATAGTCCTCTAAGTGAGTTGGGGAGTTGCTTGTGGAAAGAAAGTGGCATTGGGCCTGGTGAGCGTCTTCCCCCTGGGGCTGGGCTTCTCGTGGGCTGATGGCGTTGTCCTCAGCTGTTGAGATCCATATGCGGCCACTCAAAGGTTTCCTTGCAGAATTAGTTCTACCTGGAAGCAGATCATAACACTGGAGCATCTCTTGGTCTGCCCAATTTGGTGCACATGCGCAGCAAGGACCTTGCAGACAATTCAGTGAAGCAGCCAACATTGTACCCACCCGCTGCTATGTCATATTTGAACCACTGTTTGGGTACAATAAGAAGAATTTTCCAATTTTAATAATCATCTATATTGTTCATTGGCGATCTTTTAAGCAATCGTTTGCCTCTTGGTATACGAGCTTAATTGCAGCTCCTTTGATTCAGAAATTGATCTTCTCTTCTTTCCTCCCCCTCTTCTTGAGTCATGTAAGTGTCTTCTTCTGTATCATATATTCTTCCTTCTTCCTCTACTATTTGTCAGACCACTCTTGAGGCATCAACTCTCCTGGTGGCCACTGTGCACCATCATTTAACTTCCACCATGATCATCTGGTGGAGGAATTTCTGCCCTTTCCTGGGTCCCCCCCCACATCTGCCTGGTTCCAAATCAGGGCTTGAGTATTGGCTCTCTGGATGTGCATCCCTCAACAAATCTCCTCATACTAACTGCTCTGTCACATTAGTCGATCTTCCAAGGCTAGGAAGGCCCGATATAACGTGTCCACGCGTTTTCACTTAACCCCTCGTCTATCTGAGCCATTTTTAACAAACTCCCGACCCCCCCACCTCGTGATTTTCGTTACTGACACCCGATTCTGTGATTTGGTAACCAAAGGGTAGCTAGAGTCGCTTCTTTTTCCATTGTATCACATACGGACACATATCCCATTATGAACTTCACTATGACGTCATATGTTGAGGAAGTATAGAAATACATGTACTGTAAATATAGGGTGAAAATTGATAATTTTCGCACTTTTTTAGCGACCACAAACATTATTATACCACTAAAATGCTCCCATTTTATAAAACTAGTCTTTTCCATCAAGTAAGCCAACACCCGCCATTAAAATTGATCTTCCTAACATTTTGGGGGAAAATTGAATTTTCTCCTATGTGTGGTCTATGTGAAATTGACAATTTTGCATAACATGCGAACTTTCTGACGTCATTGTGGACAGCATGCTACGTGCATGTTGGTTACTCTTTTTTGTAATCGATGCGCAAAGAGAGACCATAGCATCTTTGGTCCCAAAATCACGTGCCTGTGATGTTTCTGTGTTGTGCTAAGGCATGTTGGTACTTTTCTCCTCCCGAAGGGGGTTGTTGCACAATTTGGCAGCCCTTTGAAAAGCGCCCTCAACCGTTTAACCCAGGTGGGGAATTTTTGCATAAGGACAACCTGAATCAGTTACTTATGGTATAAGCTTCACAAAAAAATGGTTGTCTCAAAAAATCCCGGGGGGTGGCAGGGTGGGTCATGGTAGCCCGTCTCTAAATAGTGGTAAACTATACCTTTTGGATTCCTTGTAACCCGACAACGCATGGTGTGCTTTTCAACACTTTTCGTACATTTTAAAATTTTGACCCCTGTATACCTTGAAACCCATCGGGTCCATTAAGAGGGTTTGGCAATTGCTTCCATCAAGTTTATGGATTATCAATGCCTAAACTACGTGTATGCAAAAATTTCGACTTTTATGCCTGAAGCGCACACTCTGTCACTACAGGCCCCGGCTAACACTGGATTTTTGCCTTAACTTCTTGATTTGGTCACGAGAGCAAGAAATTTAAATAAAATACTGGCTTGACCTCAAAAATAATTGCAGGGTTATAGTTGAATAGTTTTATAGGGCAATAAATGTTCAAGGTCATCCATGGGTAATCCATTTTCAGTAATGCTCCGAGTCTTTTCAAATGGTCCCAGATTCTTCATGTAGTTCGCTGGCAAGTATAATACTTGCACTCACTTCATCATTTGGTAACATAATTAGAGTTCAAAATGTAACAATGGTCTACATATCCTAAGGGATCATTAAATACTGGCTCGTAATTTACATACTAAATGTAAAATGCTGATATAACCAGACAAACAATTGAGACTAGTTTCGTCAAAATCGGAGCACTCTGAAGAATTACCCCAAGATGACCTCATTCAACCGTTATGCGCGTATATTCCTGAAATGATGACGTAATTTTTGAATACAAAGTCTAACGTTGCTTGTTATATTGCAAATTGTTATTGATCGGAACATTTTGAACCTGCCAGTTGGAAAGTTGGGTGTTAAAAGGCGGACTGGGTAGTCAATCCGGCCGTGGAAAAATGATTTTACCTGCCCATGGCATATCAGAAAAGAATAGCATAGGTCCTATGTAATGCAAAACAAAACAAGCAAACAAACACTTTTTTTAAAACAAACAAACAAACTACGACTACTGCAAGTCCCAGAAAATAGAAATTTGTGGTTCTCGACTTTTGCGCTCATCCGGTATTCATAGAATATAGCGTGGGCTGCCTTCATCACTAATACTGGTGTTTCCAAATAAAATGGTGCAAGCTACACGTCAGATTCTCAAAACTCGAAGCGTGTCATTTCTTTTCATATTTTCATAGAAATTACTTAATACTCTTTTGTATAATTTGTGCAAATCCCATGACAAACCGTGCACGCAAGCCAGAGATATCAACGATTATTAAGCTCTCTGTTTTTTATTCATTTCCAACTGGGATTTACACAGTAATTATTTCCAGTATATCAGAGATTCGTGGCACAATCGTGTGCATTGACCATGATAACATTTAAAATAAACCTGAAGATGATATGCTACTAAATTAAAGGTCCTGGCCCGAGCGTTTATAGCCTCGTTCCAAGATGCCCCAGATTTTACCGGAAAGTGGTCAACAGCAGCTGGTCTGAGAAGAAAGCTACTATTTTTTCTTAATTACCTTACCCTGTGAATCTCGGGCCCAAAGATGTTTGGTTTGAAATTTATGAGCGAAATAATGCCCCATGTTTGGTCGACCAAATTAGTTTTTACACAGTATCTATGGAGCTTTCACAAAATCACTTTTTTAGCTCTACTCAAAACGGATTGAAATATCACAGGCGCGAAACGTTACAGATGGGATTTGGGGCTGAAGGCCAATCTATCTACTCAATATGAAAACTTCATATCTCTGAATCGGCCATCCCCCTTTAATAGAGTGCTGTACTGACAAATACCTAAATATTATCTAATACTAATAATTTAGTTGACAATACTATTCTAAGGTGTCCTCGGAATTTTAAAGCAAGGCTAATTTGTATCTATTTTAAGAAGCAGTGAGTTTTTATGAAATTTTAGATTCGATCGATTGTTAAAAGTAGCTATATAATCAATAAATCCAATGTGATTCCTATAAGCTTAGTTCTTGAAAATCATGCCTATATTCTTTCCAATTGTTTTATAATTATAAGACCTTCACAAAGATGAGAAACCGCATACCTGTTTGTCATGTGGGTCCTGGTTAAAGTTGCCAGTAAACATGTTTACAAAAACTGCGGGACAAAGGACTTTCATGTCACTAAGCTATTAATTCATTGTCTTGTAAAAAGAAATTGACTATATATTCAACATATTGCCCATAGTTGACAAGTTTATATGTTTTTTTCTTTAGGTGTAGTCCTCTACCATTATTTGAATCCTCAGAAAAAAAATATATCATAAAATTACAACGTCACTTATCTAGGTAAAAACAAAACAGCAAACAAAACAAAAAAACAAAACAACAAAACACAAATATGCAAGTCCCAGAAATAGAAATTTGTGGTTCTCGACTTTTGCGCTCTCGGTATTCATAGAATATAGCGTGGGCTGCCTTCAATCCACTATTACGGGTGTTCCCAAAAAGTTGGTGCAAGCAGATAAACTCAGATTCTCAAAAAAACTGCTTGAAAGCTGTGCATTTCATTTTCATATTTTCATAAAAGTTAATTATACTCTTTTGTATTAATCGTGCAAATCCCATGACAAATCGACCACACAAACCAGAGATATCAACGAAATTAAAGGGCTATCGTTTTGTTATTCATTCCAAGGGATTTACACAGTTACGCTGAGTTTTCAGTATATCAGATAGATTCATGGCACAATCGTGTTGCTTGACTCTCTAAATGATAACATTAAAACCTGACGATGATATGCTACTAAATTAAAGGTCCATGCCGATTCGTTATAGCCTCGTTCCGATGCCCCAGATTTTACCGGAAGTGGTCAACAAGCAGCTGGTAATGAGAAGAAAAGCTTAATTTTCTTATTTACCCTGTGAAATCTTCGGCGCCCAAAGGATGTTTGGTTTTGAAAAGGTTATGAGCGAAATATTGCCCCAGTTGGTCGACCATATAGTTTTACACAGTAAGTACTCGATGGAGCTTTCAAAATCACGTTTTTAGCTCGTACAGCAAAACGCGATTTGAAATATCGGCGCGAAACTTTAACAGATGGGGATTTGGGCTGAAGGCCAATCTACCAATATGAAAACTTCATTATCCTAAAATGGGCCATCCACCTTTAATATAGAGTGATGTATTCGAACAAATTATTTACATATGATCTATATAATAATAAGTTAGTTGAAAATACTCTTATTCTAAAGGTGTTCCTCGGAGTGTAAAGCTGCTAAGTTGTATTATCGATTTGTAAGAAGCAGTGAGTGTTATAAATTTTAGATCAAGTCGATGTTAAAGTGCTATATAATCAATAAATGCCAGATGTGATCCTATAAGCGTAGTGCATTGAAAATCAATGCCATATTCTTCCAATTGTTGTTATAATTATAAGGACCTTCCAAAGATTGGGAGAAACGTTCTGTTGTGTCATTTTGTGGTCTGGTTAAAAGTTGACCAGGTTTTTGTTGTTAAAACGGTTACTGCCGAGCAAAGGACTTTCATGTCACTAAGCTATTTTAATTATTGTCTTAGTAAAACGAAATTTGACTATGATATTCAAACATATGTGCCCATAGTTTACAAGATTTCTATTTTTTTTCGTAGAGGTGGAAGTCTCTACCATTGATGAATCATCAAGAAAAAAAAATATATCATAAAATTTACAAAAGTAATTATCTAGGGAATAAAAACCCCGAAAAAACATGTATTATAGATTAAATTTGTTTGTGCCCCAAAAAAAAAAACAAACATACATTAAAGAATGATATTGTTTATATATTAAGCAGAAATGGTATTTATACTGAAAACTGACCACAGGTGAGCTTTAACAAATCGACATAAGGCAAGAAATTGATTTTGTGCTGATCATAAAGTTAAGTCACCTATAGGCTTAATTCATTGCGTGTTTTATTGATTTCTAATGCCTTTGTCATTTAATCAATCTATGAAACTAATAATCGTGTGCAAATTGATGTTCCTCAGTTGTTAATAATTTGTGGTATGCCCTTTAATAATCGTGATATCTTTAGCGTGAGTGGGCGGATTGTCATGGAATTTGAACAATTTATACAAATGAGGATATTTAATATCCTCCATGAAAATGAAATTCACAGTTTCAGCAGAAATCGGAGTTTATCTGCTTGCACCACTTTTTGGGGACACCCTGTACTGCCTCCAGTTCTAATTAAAATTGGATGATCGAGCGCTATGAGTGCAAAAATATGGGCGAGGACGCAGGTCGAGCCCATATTTTAAAACTATAGGGCGAGACCAGAAAATTTTGGGCGTAATAATGCGATTTTATGATTTACATGTTTCGGATCCGATATTTTCAACACTTGGATCCTCAAAAAATGATAATCAATCAAAGTCAGACACGGGGTTATGTTATCAGCCAATCACAAATATGAAAATGAAGCTCAATAATATACCATTAAACAATGCGGAGATTGCATTGTGAATACTTGTTTCCTACTCCTATATCAGACACTGGGTTCTTGCATGTATTAGCCATGCCAGATACAAATGTAAATTAGCCTCATTAATATTGTAACATTACAACAAAGATTGTATGGTTAATACTGTGTGCAGCACTACCCACATACCAAGTTTGTTATTCAAAGTTGGGCTCTGGTAGAGGATTGTTTTAGTTAATGGCCAATTAGAATAGATATGCAAATGGCTAATTAATATGAAATTTAGCAATGCGAGATTGAATGGGTAATACTAGGGTCCTCTCCACTCCAATACCAAGTCTCAATCCAAGTCGTCATTGGGCAGATGTTGACATAGGCTAATTAATATGGAAAAATTTAGGAATATCCAGATTGGAAGGGATAATACTGGGTCCGTTGTGTCCAGCACTATCCACATGCCAAGTTTGTTTTTGAATTTGGACAATGGGTCTGCTTTTTAGTTTGTGGCCAATAAGAATAGATGATGCAAATAACTTATTAATCTGCAAAGGCTACCCCCTCCATTATTTTAAATTTTGAGTAAATCCTACAGCCGTTAGATGTTAGAAGCAAAAAAAAAAAAGTATCAAAGGTCCATATATCTAAATTAGATTATTTATCCAAATTTGCATTTAGAGGCATTCTAAGGTAATGCTTGTAAAAGCAGGGGCCCCGATTTTGATCTACCGGGCGTATACGACAACTCTCGGCGGCCCTGGTTATTTGTAATTAGTAGTGGCAACTCCTTTTTGGGCTGCTCTTTCTGGCACAAAGATTCATAACTCCAGAAAGTAGTTCAAATGGTTTTCAACAAAAGATATATCTGGAGCCTGCGGCTCATATGGATACAATAAAGTGAACTCTGAATTCTGATACACACTGTGAGGACTTCGAATTCATCAGGGTCAGCAGTGACACTGACAACGCTCGCTGGGTGGAAAACCGACCAAAGCTAAGCCTAATAATGTTCCACGAATAAAAAGTATTGCATAGGGAATTTGAAGTGTTTTAAAGGCACACTTGCTGGAAGGAGAAGGTAACAGCTCCAACTCTACCCTGGATTCAATTTCCGGCTTTATTACGGGCTGCCGCCGGCCCAACGCTTATAACTTTCTTAGATATCGGGAAAAAGGCTTCAGTTCCTCAAATGGGCTGAAGTATGTGCGATATGTGCCCGCCTATAAGACCTCATTTTCAAAAACTCAAAAAGTAGCTGGAATTGAGGGAAATCGAGCTTATTTTCTGAAAGTTTTGGGAAACCTAGTTCCGGAGACCACATTTTTGGGCCTTCAATTCAGCTCCGGAGCTTCCAATTTTTGGAATCCGGGAGGCACATACATACCAAAAAAGTGAGAAAACCCCCCCCCCCAAGGTAATACCCACATCAAAGGTTCCAACTTGTTGGCTCCAAGGAGTTGCTGCCGGAAAGGTTCAATAACTTCATTGGCTCCAAGGAGTTGCTGCGGCCTGCTGCGGCCCAACACAGCAGGTATATGGTCTCCGCCTATGGTACCAGGTAGAGTATAGTTATATCATTGTAAAAAGGGACCTTTTGACCAGGGGTGGGATATTTGGCAAAGTGCACATTATTACCAATCATTTTGACCATCTTTGACGCCATGATTCATCAGTGTTACAGAAAACAAGCCGCGATTTAAAACAATTTTCCACACAGTTCAATCCCATATTTGTCTGCTCAACTTTGCTATTTTAGTGTTGCATCAAATTTGACAAATCGCCATTTTCCCCCCTAAAACAAACGTCGTGAGCATGATGGACAACCATTAGATTCGCACCCTCTTTCTCATTCATGACTATTTGTTTTAATATATACAGTATCTTGAGTTTTCAAAAGTACAAGACTTTTGAGCGGGGCTAGTGTTATGTTGCTAACAAATTCAAGAAAGTCAAAGGTAGCTAGGTCTTAGTTTCAATTAATATTGAAAGACATCTCGCCACATTTTCACAAAGTTTGATGCCCAAATCTATAAAGTCTTCACACTTTGCTGTCCTGATTCGAGACTGAGGGGAACCAGTGAAATGCATAAACATCCCATGAATACCATCTTCGTAATGTTTCCAAGTAACTTCAACTCCAGAATCTTGCAGTCTACGTACATAAATTATATTCTCATCCCGCAAAGGATCGTGTTGGGCAGTGACTATATATGCTGGGGGTAGGCCTCGAAGAATGCTTCTTCTCTCACGGAGCAGGATAACAGGATTGAGAACACCCTTTGATCATTTCGTATATTTTTCTGTCTCCGTATTTTTCATTCACAGTGGTTTATCCTGTCTTTTTAAATTTGGCTTGTATCATACAGGAGAGAGTAATCTAGCGAATTGTTTCTTTTGCTCGGGAGAATTAGGTTATTTACCAGCAGTCTTGGATTCTGATGTCCTGTGCGCCAGGCATAATTGCTGTAACAGTAAGCTAGGAGTTCCTTTGTGGCCCCTACAGAAGACAGTGTCACCATATTGCTGATAGGATGGCAGTTTGAATCATACCTTGGAGTGGATGGGTAAACAATCCCTGAAATTCAGTCGTGGTAAATGTACGTACACATCATCGGAAGGTCTCCTCCGCAGCGACAGCCGCAGCAGCATTTTCCACTGCGCGTCACCACGAACTGCTATTCTGTTGGGTCCTACGTTATATTCTTTGGCGTGAAGCCTAAACCAAACAGTAGCCTTTGTACAGTCGTCAATTGCAGCTGGGAATAATTCCTTGCCAGGAGAGACGATAACTGTTATCAGGAAAGAATTATTGAAGTGTCACTCGTTCATACCAAAATGCTCATACTACATTTGGTTGTTGATTTCATACTCGTTTTAGACGATAGGTGAAAAATTTCCTTATACATGAAGAAAACGTTGTATCGAATTAAAGACACTGGCACATTTTAAAAATAGTTGCGGCCCTCAAGATTTTCATAATCGATATTTTTGGCTTTATCTAATATACGCGTCACGTTACTTCACGCGCTCGCGTCGTCGCGCGTCACTTCACGTACAGTTACGTCGCTTTGGATGTTCCCCTCGTTATTGAGTTTATTTGTATTAATAATTATGCTTTTCTTCCTTGTATAACTATGATTACCTGTGTGTTCTGAAATAGCAAGCTTTCCTCACAACCGCGCGTGTGCTTTCCTTGGTTTGACCGGAACGTTTTGGAACCGCCAATAGCTCGTCTCCCGTCGCACACCCAAAAACATGAAGTCCCCCCATAAAATACACGTAAAAATACCCACTTTTCCTGTCTCTGTTTTGGCGTCGCCTCGTGACATTATGATTTCACTAGTAAAAGGAACTTCTACCGTGATAAACGTTTTCATATGGGTGTACCCGCATCACGGTTGAGAAAGCCTCCGTTATACAATAACCTGTAGCAGTGCAATGTGTGTAAAATGAATAGACTCCGAAGCAAAAAGGTTTCGCAAAATTCGCCGTTTTCGGAGCTAATAAAATTGTTTAATATAATCCTCGCTCGTAAAACAAAGGGACACACTTACCTCAGAAGGTCTTTTTATCATAATAGATGCATATAAAATTCATAATGATTAATTCTGAGATACAAAATTCAGGGGAAATTCCTTCCACATAAATGGTATTAGTCCACAAACAGTGACGACAGCCGCAATACTAAGGCGCCTTATCAAACATGTGAAAGCAAATTGCGATGTCTATTTGTGTATTTTTAGCCTTTTTGCAAAATCACTGTTGATGATGTCTTATAAGGACGTTTAGCAAACAAACTTGGGTGAAGTAATTTTTATATGAGTGTATTGTGAGATTCAGTAAAATTTGCGCTGACACTTTTAAGTACACAGTCTTCTGCAAAACTAAAATAGAGCGGTCCATAACGACCAACAACGTCATTCGATTAACGAATGCGTCTGGTTTGCTCGTATATTAGGGTTGCATTGGAACTAGATTTCAACAGGGAGTGATCCATGAAACTTTTTCAAAATATTTCCTTTTTTGAAGATAAATTCTTTTATCCGGGGCCGGCGATCGAATATAAAAGTGACGGCGATGTGTGGCCGCAAATTAAAACATGGGGGTATTTCAGCCGATGAAAGGCAGGACACAGAAAAGAAACAGGAGGTTATTGCGTGAGATCCCAACAAAAGGGAGGATCAAGCAGTGAAGACCAGGAAACAAAATGGGCGAAACAATGAAGGCATGCATATAAAATTGTCAATATTCTTGTAAAAAGTTAAAACAAATTCAGAAAAACTGCAAATAAGTTCGGATTCGGGGGGAAAAATTCCAAATTCTAGTCAGTCAAAACGGGGTCTTTACAGTGAGTGATCAGTAAGGGATTTGAAAAGGGGGCCATTGGTTGACAGCAAAATAAAAAGATGTTGCGTGAGAGCGCGTTAAAAAAAGAGGAAGGGTCATATGTGGCCACACCTGCCGTCATCTGAGCCGATTATCAGTACGTGAGACCCCCCTCGGTCTAATATAGATCGGGCATACAAAAAGCGCCTACAATTTCAGCCTACAATTTCTCCCGGCGGGGGGGGGGGGGGGTGTAGGGGCACTCATATATGGAACAGTGACGGGGATGTGCGGATGAGGACTTCAAAGTAGGGGGCATTCGGTGAGGAGGAACTTTAAGGAAAAAAGGCGGTCATTTGGTGAGGAGGATGCCCAAAAGCTGGGGGTCAATCAGTGAGCCTCTCACCACTTTGTGCAAAAAGGGGGGTCAGCAGCACAGATGCGGAAGTTCCATCAGTGAAACGGAGGGGCTTTCTGTGAGAGCATAAATACAAATAAGGGGGTCATTCAGTGAATTGAATAAAAATGTGAGGCATCAAGTGAGAGTAAAAAAGGGGGGTTCTTTCATGACGAGGTTTAATAATAATAATAATATCTTTATGTAAAACACACGGTTTGTTTTTAAAACATGATCAATAACCAATTTGTTCCTTCCACATTTGGGCCGTGCACAAAGTTATGACATACATGTTAAATGCTATGAAAAGCATAATATATAAGGAACTAATATTGGAATTAAAATCTACAATTAATATTACACCAGAGAAATGGTAACGAAACATGTTAAAAATAATTCACTTGTAAACAATTGATAAAAAAAATGCACTTCGAAAACACCTAGTGAATGCAGACCGAAAATTTACCAGACTTCACCGACGCACACACACATTACATGAACAACACACCATCCACACACACACCACACACTCACACACACACAATCACACACCACAACACAACACAAACACCACCCACATACAACACCTCCACCACACCAGCACACACACCACACACACATTCAACATACCGACAGCACCACACACAAACAAAGTTATGAATACATATTAAAATGGTTATAAAAGCATAATATAGAATAATATTGGTAAAAACTACAATTAATTAAAATTTAAAGGTTGCCGACATATCCGACCACCTATTTTAGGGAGTTCCCCCCGGGCAATTTCTAGCCAAAATCGTATTTTAAACATAGTGTGACTATCGGATTACTCTAATATTCGAATATAACGTTCTCACTGGAAAATCAATCACCATGGTTGTCAATTGGGGGAACAGAGGACATTACCCCTCTCCCACTTTTTGAAGGGTTGGGTGGATAGTACATTGTCAGACGGTAGATTGTGTATAACTTTTACATGCGTCCAGCAAATCATATGGATATGAACCCCCGATCTCAAGCTGCAGATTTCAATGGTGTAATGGCGTTTCAGATGAGTCAATTGTGGTGTAATCCACCAATTCATGCCACGGTATCACTGATGAGCGCCACTTCCTGTTTCTGGAATTTGATTGTTGCCCGTTTGAAGGAATTTTTACTTTTTTTATTTTTTTCAAAATACCTAATGCTCCGTGGCATCATTAATGATTCTAAAAAAATGAACTTTATTATGATATCATGATACAGATAATTTTTCCCTTTGCGTGTAACTTTAACTTAATGAGTAATGGGTTCCCGGCGCTTAAGTTGGTCATTCGAAAGAAGCCCTTGTGAACATTTAACATGGCCCGACTTCTCACTTCGGTAGTGTTTTTTTTTTTTTTTTTTTTTTTTTTCTGGCATGTGGTGCGGGGAATATTGAGCCTTCGGCAAAGTTTCCCACGAGGGTAAGCCTATTGTCATATGATGCGAAAGAACATCTAAATTGGTACTGCTTGGGTGAGCTCGGTCCCCTGTTAGGGCGAACATTGACTTCAAAGGGGGGGGGCAGAAGTCGAGTCGGGGTAATTTTTTATTATATATTGGTATTTTATTTGCCAAAAGGATAATTTGATCCGGAGATTTTGAAGCTTTGCGCACTTTTTTGTTTTCATTATTAGAAAGAGGGGAAACTTTGTTTCTTGCTCTCTTGTAGGTGATTTTTTATTTTCAAATTCCAAACCTCCCCCCTCTTTCAAATTAATGTGTGTCCCTCTTCAAATTAAATGGTGTGTCCCAGTGTTAAATTTGGTCAAAAGTCTTAAAATAAGTTCCTTACACAGTATTAACCAATTTCAAACGACAGTTTGGCGTATCAACCTTGTTTTATTTTTTTGATCAGACTGATTTTTTTTATGGTGTGGTGAAACACGTCCATGCAATATTTTTAAAACTGAATTTGTGAACATGCTTTTACTTCGACGCGGAGGGAGGACCCCTTACCATTAGTAATCCGCAACGCGGCGTAAACGCGACCGCGACGCGACGTGACGTGACGTTACGCGTAATATTAGATACAAGCCATATTTTTGCATGGTTGTAAAGCTTTTATATACAAAGCCCTCACCTGAAAATGATTAAGACCAAATCAGCTTCCTTATGGGTAAACAGAACGATTTTATAATGAACGTCGCCGGCGACGCGAAAACATTGGGTTAAAGTCTGACTTCAGAGATTTATTTTAAATAATCAATTAAATAGTCAACTAGAACTAAAGAATATAGTAACCTAGATGCTCAATTCTACAGTTTGAGATGGATTGGAGTTTTCGTTTTGATGCCAAGTAAACATTTCGGTGTATATAAACCATTGCCATAGGATAGGATTACGGTGTATTACAAATTTCCGGATCCGGAATTTTTAAACAAAGATGTGATTTTCTATATGAAGGACTTCGATTTGAGCTTAGCTATTCATACAGTGATTAGATATGACAGCATTAGGTACATGCAAAAAAACACAATTGTTTGGAAATTGAGGGCGCCCTCATCGGAAATATCTGAGCGGCCTTAAAAAAGAAAAACACGCCGTTATGTCATGGTTTCCACGCTATGCACACTGTTTGACCGGTCTATAACCTTTGTGGGTTTTAATATCAGTGAGTAAGAGTCAAAAATAATTCATGATTAATATACACAGTGTTGATTAAAGTTATGGAAAACTTAAAAGTTGGCATACAAATTACTGGATGTCTTTATCCTCATATCAATGTCCCTATCTGTTTTGGGTATGTTATTTTATGTGTAAAATATATCTCTGTTCTTCC
Source organism: Ophioderma brevispina (assembly GCA_023653785.1). Lineage (NCBI taxonomy): Eukaryota > Metazoa > Echinodermata > Ophiuroidea > Amphilepidida > Ophiodermatidae > Ophioderma > Ophioderma brevispina. The sequence goes on from JAMKCH010035970.1 coordinate 45,833, forward strand.
AATGGCCTAGACTATCATGAGAGCAAATGAAGAAAATTTCATATTGTGAAAATTGCAGTGCGCTTAAGCTTATCAGGTCCGGATATACTGGTTATCGTATCAGTGCTATTTGTGGTAGGCTTTGATTTTGATGTATAATTAAGGGTAAGGTTAATTATGTAGAAAATGATAGAAAGAAACATGGATGAACGACCCGTTTTGAGTTTGATTTAAAGTGGCATACTTTTAACAGTAAAGGTAACCCTTCAAATTTTGTAGTTATGACTGCGAATTCGGCTACGTCACCGCAATATATAATCATGTGGTCATAGAGCCCTATTGTGTTTGTATAAGTATCGGCCCGTCTGGGGCCTTTCGGGGCCTTGGTTCTAGAAACTAATCTGAAAATCAAACTTTTTGGGCATATACTCTCACTCAATTTTGGTATCATAAATTATAAGTAGTTCTGCGGATAGTAATTCCAGTCTATTCAACATAACGATAGTTTCTACAAGTCATTACAACTAAAGTTGCTGCCATAATTGTTCATAGGTGGGCAACGCGCGCGTAGTAATATCTGGGTGAAAGGGAAGAGCCTGTGGGTAAGCCTCATGACGCCAAATGAACCGAATTGGGAGGCCGACCTAAGCAAACAAGGACAATCAGCATTCACTTCCGCGTTGACGCATGTCACGCTTGTCGCACTCGGTACAATAACTTTGAACTATTTTGACAGAGAGTTTATATTACTTACTCAACTGATACTAAGTACTGGTATCAAGCTCTGCTGCTAAGTAATCGGAAACGAGTCAAGTTGGCTAATAATTCCGGTATGCGTACCTACCCAAATCCTCGATGATGTGAAGATGCTAGGTTGTGAAAATTGTTTGACATTGTGAAATGGTCATTTAACGTTATACTATCATGAATATGTACTGCTGATTCTAACCTAGGTGTGATCATGGACTCATTGCAGGCCGGTTGACTTCTCAATACTATTTTAGTTAAAATATCATTATGCTTTATCAATTTTAAGGATGAAAAAATAAAAAACCCAACCCGAAACCAGTGCATTCCATCCCAATGCATCGGGCACTGCATTCCCGTGTAGGACTAGTATACCACGTACAACGTACGTGGTAGGCACACACTGACTCATACCACATGTGGCGGATGCATGACAGAGGGTACATGACAGGCACGTGTGACGTCGTTATACAGTTTTGCCAGTTTCACGTGAGACTGTAGGAAGGTCTGTCCGAAACTGAATGCTGCGGGACTCCATATGGTAAACAACTGTTTGCTTGAGCTCGCCGGGATTGTGGTGCGGGGCATTTTCGTGTGTGTGTGTATGCTGCAAGTTCTTATTTCGACAAGCACCAGGCACGGGGAATTGGTCTGTATTCATCCTGATAGATACGGGCATGGCAGCAATAAAGGCCATAACGTATTGCTGCAACGCGTTGCGACATTTTTCGGCAACGCGTTGCGACATTTCGGCAACGCGTTGCGACGTCGGCCAATCAAAATCATGATTTTCTGTGACGTATTCAAAAAATAGACCCACAACGCGTTGCTAGATACTTTGCACGCGTTGCAAACCTTCACAACGCGTTGCAAGCTTCACAACGCGTTGCAAGCTTCACACCGCGTTGCTAAGGTCCACAAGCCATAAGGGTCATACGTATTGTCGCAACGCGTTGTGAGAAGATAAAAACGCGTTGCGACATTTCGGCAACGCGTTGCGACATTTCGGCAACGCGTTGCGACATTTCAGCAACGCGTTGCGACATTTCGGCAACGCGTTGCTGTTGGTGTCGGCCAATCAAAATCATGATTTTCTGTGACGTATTTCAAAAATATAATCTCACACGCGTTGCAAACCTTCACAACGCGTTGCAAGCTTCACAACGCGTTGCGGCAATACGTTATGACCCTTATTGCCTTCACAACGCGTTGTGAAGTTTACAACGTGTTGTGAAGCTCCGCAACGCGTTGTGAAGGCTTGCAACGCGTGCTGTGAAGGCCATAGGGTCATAAAGTATTGCCGCAAGCGTTGTGAGATCTATTTTTTTGAAATAAGTCACAGAAATGCATGATTTGGAGAGTGGCCGACGCCGCAACGCGTGGCCAAAAATGTCGCAACGCGTTGCTACTTTCTCACAACGCGTTGCGGCAATACGTTATGACGACCTTATAGCTTGTGAACCTTCGCAACGCGTTGCGAAGGTCGCAACGCGTTGAAAGGTCGCAACGCGTTGTGAGAAAGGTCCAACGCGTTGTGAAGGCTTGCAACGCGTGTGAGTTTCCCACAACGCGTTGCTAGATACTTTGCAACGCTGTTGTGGGTCTAATTTTTGAAATACGTCACAGAAAGTCGTCATTCTAATTGGCCGACGCCGCAACGCGTTGCTACTTTCTCACAACGCGTTGCGACATTTTTGCAACGCGTTGCCGAAATGTCGCAACGCGTTGTGGCAATACGTTATGGCCTTTATGGCTTCCGATATACGTGACACTTTTCCGATAATTTGTAGGATATTTTTATTGTACCGTGCATGCGAATTGCCTGAGCGGGAGGGTAGAGTTGGCCTACTGTGACCATCGTACCTACTCACCCAAATTCCGTTAAACTAGGTGGTCCTATTGGGTCGAGTTGGCCTTGTCAATTTGGTAGGTACGCATACTGGAATTATTAGCCATCTTGACCCCTACGCCTAATAATGCGTCAACGCATGGTGAGTGTCTGTTAAGAATAACGATCGCAATATAAATGTCAATCATCGTCATTGCGTTTACAGTACGGTAATCATCGAAAGCGCACTTTATTGAAAAGATGGAAAATTAAACGATCCCACATCTAACTATCTGGAATATACACTAGTGATTCAGCATTTGAAAAGTTAAATTCTCAACACAATGTCACGCCGACCTTGATTTAAGGGATCTAAAGGCGTCACATAAAATAATTGTTGAGTTGAAACTGGGGTCGCACATTGCGAATGGGAGTTTTGAGTCAAAGGTTCAAATGGACTTACGACATTTTCCCGCCCAGCGATATTATATGGTTTTATCTTATTACAAACACACCTGTACTGCCATAGACAAAACACCGCCGTGAAAATGACTAGTCCAGTTTCTCGCTTTCTTTCTTTCCACGGGTTCATAGAGTCTAATCTTAACCCTGTCATCAACACTCATATTGGTGAACTTTATGGATGGATCGTCTGCGCACAAAATATACTTCCTGCGCTCTTCATAAAATTGTCACATTTACGTGGGCTTGGTTGAAAATGATCGAAGCACACATTCTGTCGAAAGAAAATGGAAGGCACCAATCAAGAAGTGGTTCTCTGTAACCAGAGGTTGTTTGATGGAATTGGGGTAATGTCCCTACAAGTTCTTTTTCGAAAATTCACTTCAAGTTTATTTGACATTTAAATTGTTTGTATTGCAATTTGTTCTAATTACAGTTACATTAAGGCTTTTATGTTCTAAATGGCAAAATTGTTATGTGTATTAACATATCTTGTCAGCAAAGCCCTGTTTATTCATAATTTTCATCACCCCATCCCCCAATGTCAAAAATAATTTACGCCACTGATCGGGTTGCAGTTTGGCAATCTTAAATCTGTAATATAGTTAATGCATTCAGGTCATATGCCGCGTGTTCCTGATTACCTAAGCGTAAATTTATCCATTTTTCGATTGTGAAAGTCAAGATTTATGATAAGTACTATTCTATATTTGACCTCATCCTTTAAGCTCTTTAGGTTTTTTATTACATTCACCAACTGGGGGGTCGTAATTAAGGGGCAAACATCATAAAAAATAAAGTACAACAAATCAAGTCTTTACCATATGACGTCATAGTCTCCAGCTATTATTGCAGTTCTATCTACAAATTTATCTCCTAATTTAGCATAGAATAATCCTGTTTTTTCGTACAAGTTGATATAAACTGAATTTGGTTTTCCCACTTGGGATCTTCTCAAAATGTTATACACAGAAATAAAATAATTTTCAAGCACCAAATATGATGCTCAACTTTATTAGTTAAAATCATATATATCGATCCACATTAGCAAATTTACATTACGTAACAAAAACGCCTTTAGAATCCTTCACAAAGTATTCTGCAACCAACAAATCGCTTACAAAATATACCTTTTTATCCTCATGATAGATGAATAGGCCGTTGAGGTAGATTTCCGAAATAGTTATACCATGCACCATTAATTTTTTAATCCTGTATAACCCTCCCCCATGTTTACATGTTCCCCATCGCTGATTTTTTTTTACTTATGGTTCGTTTATTTATGAAGTAGATAACCAGAACTGTTTCCTTTTGCAATTGCTTTAGTCAAACAATTTTTCTTGCACTCCTTGGAAGGAGAAAACCAGCAGTCCTGAACCAAATAGGATTAAATTAATCATTTTAAATACGAAAACGGGTGTATGCCAACAATCCCTACCAACTAATTTTGGTCTTTAAATGATAAAACATATTTTCTTAATTGGTTTATGATTAAAACATTTGGAACGATTTGTGTCATAATACTAATTTTAATTACAATATAAAACATTCCTGTAGAAAATATCGCGACAAATCATTAATAACGCCAATAATCATTTTGTCCTTGCATCATACACTTGGCATAATAGGTATGTGCTATTCTTTTTGGTTTTGGTTTTTTGTTTGTTTGTTTTTTTGTTTTTTCTTTGTGTTCTCTTGTTTTGTATGTTTTTCAAATGAGCAAAGCGCTAAGAGTAGAAATTCTTTTATTGTGTTCTGGCCTAGTTTGGCCCCGTTTGCAGCCATTTCTGCTAAAAAAGAAGAAAAACTGACCGCTGCAAGAAATCCACGACAGAAAGCTAAAACTGTTTGATCTATGGAATGCTGAGCGCCAAATGAAATATGATGGATACTGATGTGAATGTGGTTTCAAGATGAATATGGCCTGTCAGAAAGATGACCGCGATGGGTGTAAGCGAGCAAATAGTTTTTCACCGTTACCATCGCGTAATAACCGCCCAGTGAACGGTGCCACTCCTCCCCCTCCCGTTATAATTAGATTTGTGTGTAACAGTAGTGACAGAATACTTTGGTAACGCCTACTAAACTCAAGGCTGGTAGCAGGTTAAGAGTTTTAGATGATTTGCCTCCAGAAATGAAACGAGAACGAGGTAGATCGCATTTATCGCGTTGGTTTGAGACAATAGGCAAAGCACACGTCTCAATGATTGCAAAAACGCAAAGTGAAATTGCATGTTCAGACTCGGGGCAGATTTGATTTGGACTGTGAAACATACAGGACTAAAATGAAAAA
>JAMKCH010035971.1:0-14839 GCA_023653785.1 Ophioderma brevispina
AATTCATTGGTGAGTTACCGAAGTGATGATCTTTGAAATTAGTGCGCGTTGAGGGAAAATACGGCTGCCAAACTAGACCGATGTTTTTTTTTGGCACATAGTCATTCAAGCATCACATTTGTTGCGGGTCAGAGACATCAGAACCTTGTTTAACCATTCGGCAATATTCTTCCTATCATTTACCTAGAAGATCATATGATACCCCGTCTTTTGAGATCGTACGTAGGACGTCAACCAATACCTACCACAACCCCATGTATACACATACAACACATGTTCTATACATATCACATATGTAAGTGTTGTAAGTCATCTATCATTACATTATTCGCTTAGTCCCATGGTCTAGTGTAGACTTAATGTCTTCAAATTGTAGCTTAAATGCGTACCTTTTTATAAAAGTTAAAACTAATTAACCAGTGTTAGGAAAGTGTTTTCACTTGAAAATCTTTTGGTTTTCGTGGAGTTGAGACTGAATAGTGAAGATGTTCCATGCTTGAATAGATACAGAAAGCCCTAGATACATACAGTAGTTCTGGGCCATCTTGGTCACGTTTGTGACTTAAAACGGTAATTTTTACTTTCACCCAATGCTGTTTTGTCAACATAACCATCTGTTTTTATTTTACATTAAACTAACCTTCAGTCCAAACGACCCAAATATGTTTTCATTTTACTGATTTCTTCCATTTCTGTCATATGGTGCAATAATTTGGTCTCATGTCGCGGCATAGAAGGTCAACACAAGACCGAACTTTTTGCCTCCCATGACAAAATAACCAATCTAGCAAAATAGGAAACTTATTTTTGGTTGATTTGGACTGAGGTTGTGGTGTTCATCTTCTTTATTAATCATAAAATACCACACTTTACAAGAATGTACAAACACCTCCAGGACATCTGCGGCCTGAACTGCAGGCCAGTCATGCACGGCAAGGCATGTCAGAACAAGACAAGACAAACCGCAGAGCAGCATTAACATTAAAATACACAACATATACATAATGTTAATTTATAAAATTAGTATAAGCCAAGTCTAGAGGCCTAGTACATAGTTATGTGGAAAGTGGTAAAGAAGCTACATTTTAAAAGGAGCAGCGTCCCACTGCGGTTCATTGCGCGCATTCCAAATGATATAGCTGCTGATTGAGCGATTTTGCTACTTTCCACGAACAGAACTTGGAAAATTGACACCAATAATTTAAAGGGTCGCGCAACCTTTCCACATTCTCAGTTGTGACCAAGCCCCTATAACCAACTTCAATACAATTTTAAATGCATTTAAACCTTTTGAATTATTCCCGATTGAGGTTTTGATACTTTAGCACTTTACTCTCATTGGGCTTCTGATATTCGGTTTTGAATTGTTATATGGCCTCCAATTTTCTGTTAAACTTTCAAAATATTATTTTCTCAATTTTTTGATAAAGAGTTCTCACGGGAAAGCACTTTGTTACTATAAAGAGAGAAAAGGGGATTCCCTAGAGTTGTTTTAGCTACTTGCACCTGTTTAGATGCACAACAAGGAAGTGGTGAATTCCCCAAGCTGTAAACTTAGTAACTGATCACTTGTTTTATGCTTTAAAAGATCAAAACATTGTCAAGACCTAGGTATTCCCCCACGAGTTTATATGTGAAGTTTTGTAATTTAGATTGTGAATCTGATTTGATGGTCAAGGTCATGTTTATGCATGAGATGATGTAGATTATTGTTAGAAAGGGGAATCTTGCTTTGTGAATCAATATTATATGAATTGATTAGGACCGCTCTGCCAGCTGTTGAAATCAGAGGAGCTGCACTAGAGCTCTGGAGCTATACGTATAATTATCGCTAGTTTTAATCTACACTATGGGAGATTGGAGTTCTACATCTATTGCCAGGATTTAATATTTTGGATGCCGCCGGAGCTTGATAGCTAATTGTCTGCTGTCGGCTTTTAAGCCAAAGATCTTCAGTTTTGGAATCCAAATGATTCCAGTTTGGTCCATATGAAGGACATTAGTGGAAGACTGATGGTGGTATATTACCTGGATTTTTTATTGTGAACATTTGTCGTCGAGGAGCCCCGTCGTCTTGACTGCTGGACAAGATTACCTTCATGAACGAGAAGATTCCCTTGGATACATACCTGAGATTTTGTATGAACTTGTGCGCTGTCATTTTGGAGTCTTCGCTGTGAGGACATATCATTCGTTGACTGCAACGCTCTTGTGGACCTTATTGGACATTCTTGAGGACAAAAGTAAACAATTAATCTTAAATATTGGTGTATTTTATGTAATGTTTTTGGACTACCAAATTCTTGAACCAATCAAGTAAAGACATTAAAACTGTTTATTATCTATACTTAGATCATTTGTGCCCAAGGCCCCTCCCTTATTTGTGTTTGAAAGGTATTTTCTGAGGCCTTAGACTCGACGAGACGTCATAACAAAAGGCACATCAACTCTAAAATATGGATGGATATTTTTTGCATTAATCCGATTAGTATTAGATCAGGTTTCGGAGCAGTGGGTAGATTTTGGTGGAAGGGTTCCTCCTGTTTCCCTGTACCCGGGAGACACAAAAATGTGAAATTACCCTTAATGAATTTCGACAAAACATTAACGATATGCAAAGCAATACCTATTGTGCTCCATGTTATCTACCTGTTGGCAAGGAGACTGTACGTTGTTAAGACTCATGGAGGAGGGCTGTGTATTGTTGCAGAGTTTGCATTTCGCTTAACTCCTTACCCCAGGTGCGGAGGTTTGTAAATGTTGGCAAAATCAATACCTTCTCTCCACTGCCAAGCTCAGACCCCCCTGGAAAATTGTAAATAATTGCTTCCAGCCAATGGCTCTGTTTTCGGCTTCACATGTAAGCATGTTCCCTGAACCACAAAAGGTTGAATGTTATCACCACCTGATTTTGTTTTATCATTTTGAGTTCTTTCTCAATACTATCCTTAACGACTTTCCACTTAGTCTTCTCGTCAGACACTTTTGCACAGGCATCTGGTAAAGGGTGTTTCCACACTTTGATACCAAAGATTTCATTCATTTTTTCTTCCACAACTTCGCGAGTGCCTTTGCATTGAAGAGCATGGAGAACCCTGTCGTCACCCTTGACCAGACATCGGCATATGACAATGTAGAGCCTCTAAATATGTCAGAGTAGCTTAGGGAATGACATCCCCATAGGGCTATATAAAACGCTGGTGAAGCCCCATTTTTTAAACACCAAGCCAAGATTTGATAGCGTTGGTGTGAATTTGTCGAGGGATGTCAATTGCGTGTCAGAGAGTTCATGCACAGAAAACAATAACCGTAAAGCAGGATGGAATCTTGAATATAAACACCTGATTTTAAACTCATCTCTAACTTGGCTCTTATTGATATATTTAATGGCTCTATAACATTGTTTTTTTGATAATTTCGAAAATATCCTTAGTTTTATGACCAGTGTTATATTTTGATGCCGAAAATTTTTTCCGGAGCTTCTTTCAGTGTTTTCAAAACATAATCCAGAAACATTCTCGCCTATTCCTAAATTGGCAAATACTCAGTTACGCACTACTGATTGACAAAGATTTGCATTTTGAAGGTTTTAAAGTCAGGTTCATGGCAATTTTGTGTGATTTGATGTATTCCAGGTCATTAATCTTTTGATGTGCTTTCGTTTGTCATGAGTGTCGAAAACAAATCGCTGCGAAAGGTAGTGTGATATATCGCTCCCCTTCCATGTTGTAACCGTGGCAATACTCTCATGATTTTTCAAAACCTGAATGATGGGGTTAAACACAAGCAAAAAGATAATTGGTGATAAGGGGTTCTCCTTGGAAAACCCCACGCTTTAAACTTAAACGGGTCACTTCTCCAATTCGGGCCCTGATATACTTCAAGTTGAGAATACAAATTTTTAATATAATTACAACGGAATCGGGGATTTTATTTCTCTGAAGTGTATAAATGAATCAATTTATGCAACAGAACCTGCATTGCCATCTGCCAATCAAATTTATTAATATGAAGGGTTTTCTTATTATGCTTTGCATGGTTATTAATTCCCCATAACTTGGTGTGCTCGATGCATCATTATGATACCCTTTAAGGAACGCCTTTTGAGTGTGAGAGTCTAGTAAGTTATTGCCCTGATCATAATATTACGGATTAGACGATCGGGAAAGGATTTGACTGAACAATTTCCTCCGAACAGCAAGATGTCCTTGAAATTCATTCTAAAGTTTTCAGGTTTGGTCCGTGTCCCCGGCCTTATGATAAGTGTAACGGTACTTTGAGACCAACTTTTCGGTGGCTTCCCTGTGAAAATCAACTTAGTAAAAAGAGTTGCCAAATATGATGCGTAGCAGGTAGCTTCCGTAGCATGCCATACGTAAGTCCATCAGGACCAGGAGCTGAAGTAGGTTTTTTGGAATTCAAAAATTTTACTGATATACCTTTTGGGCGAATCGATCCCAACAAAATTTTTTTCTGATAAATTGTCGGTCAACGGTAAATCGGAACCAAGTCAAATTGGTCTACAACAACAGGGTTTTGCTGACCTGTATTTTATTGGAAAATATCTATTAGCAGTTTTCGAACGAGCGAAAATGTTGGACCCAAGAAATCTTTTGGTCAAGTTTACCATTAGACGCATTTATTGGCAAACTGCCAAAGTTTTGGCGATCAAGATGTTTCTGATGTTCTACTGCTTTTTCAGAATTTAAAAAATTAATAACAGATTGGTTATGTTGCCAAAATAAGCATTGGGTTGAAAAGTGAAACTTTACCAGTTTTAGTGTTGTCCTGAAGAAATGCCCTTTCTTATGATTAAATGTGCTAATTCATACCTGTCTTTCGGCATCTACAGTATCCTTCTCAGTTTGTCACGAGAAAGTTGTGCTGGGAACCTCCACTCTCCTCCCTCTGGAATCTGGTAGACTTTTTTACACAAAGGACCGAACTCACAATACTCTATCATCACTGCATTCCTTAGACCAATCTAACCCAAACACCCACAGCAGAAAGCATGAAGACATGGTAAGCCTTTGGATCTTTAAATAAAAAACTCAAAAAGCACTGCCAACTCAAGAAAAGTTCCTGTCTATTTTGATACTAGGGAACTGGCCTCCGCCATGGGGTACCCTGCATCTTGTGTTGTCGTAATGGGCGTGAATATCCCCATTCACTGAGATTATGTCGTTTCTAAACATTATCATGAAGTTTGTTATTGTTGTTAAAAACTGCTAATACAGCTAATACAGAAGAAAGAGTTATAATACTAGTATTTTTTTATTTACAACTGAGTTTCTGTTGGCAATCTTTATAAAACAATAGGTAACATTGTCATAATATTTGTATTTTCCATGCAAAAAACACTTATATATGACGTGATTCGCAAATGATGTAAATACAGTCAAGAATCATTGTTGAAGCAAATATTCCCTTTGATAATATACTCTGACAAAAGTGGTATTTTATCTAGAAAAGTTTACATACGGTATTTTAGCACAGTCGAATTATTTCCTCTGATGTTGTCCTTTGTGGGAACAAATTTCCTTCAAATTTATTCCTATATTGATCCAGATTAGATTGGCTAGTTACAACCAATTTATAGGTATCATCAATGGGCTATTGTCCTACACAAATTTATACTACAACCAAATTGTGCACCCCATGTCTATTAAAGGTCCCAGCCCGATCGCTAATGCCTCCAAATTTTACCGAAGTGGTAAAAATTTTATCAAAGACAGCTAACTATTTTTCTCATTACCCTTTGAATCTAGGGCTAAAGGATGTTTAGTTGGAATTTATGAGTGAAAATATGTCCCACATTGTACATATGGATTGTGGGGTGAAGTCCATCTTATTTAATCGGGCCACCCCCCTTTCAGGCTGTTCCATATCTAGAAATATCTCATCCTACATTTTCAATCCATTTCTGTTATCTTTCTTACAACATTCTTCATCAAAAATTCTACAAATCCTTGTCGAACACCATTGTTTAACATTCAAGGTAACGGTGTCCACAACATGTCACCACATTTCTACAAAGTGGTTTATCCTAGAAACATTCACACATTGCTTTAAAATCTTATCCTACAACATTGTCAACAACTTTCTAGAAATGTCTTATCCCTACAACTTTGTCAACAAATTTCTAAACTGTATTATCCTACAACCTTGCCACCATATTTCTGCAAACGCTTACCCTACAACATTGACACCACTTCTAAAACTGTAGCATCATGCATCCTACATGGTCCCACATTCTACAAATGTCTAAGTCTAACCTGTTACCACCGTTTTACATTTGTGTCTTCCCTGGAAATCAAGTTCCTGTGGTGTACTCGGCATGTATTCTCATGAAAGATTATTTTTTGTTCTTGACATCAAACAAATATTCTCGAAATGTTTTTAGTCCTTGAATTTTTAAGAGTTATTTCTGTTCCTCAGTGTTCCGAAGGTGCTTGGAATTGTACTGTTTACTAATAATTAAAGTTGTACCTGAAATGTACCTTTTCAGCATGTAGGGGTTTGTACTGAAATGTGTCTGTGAGACTTTCTTTGAGGTCCAAATTTTGAACCAAAAATACTTTTCAATACATTTTCAAGTATAATGTTTTTTCAGAATGTTATTTTTTTAATCGTAGCCAAAATGGAAACTTTAAAAGTCTATCAGGGTAGGTTAAATTCCGCATTTAAGATTTTAATTTATTTAAATTAGGTCAGTATTCTTTTGTCCTACCACTTTTTTCCTGATCTTCAAAAACGGGTTGGTTGGTGGCGAGGCTGTGTGACTGGGAGCAATTGAGGCTGATAAATGCAGTTTGCCTCTATTTCACGCAATGTAGTCTGCAAAAGCCTCCTATACACTCCTTACTCTCATGAGGCGGGCCAGGTACAGTGGCGTAGCACTTTTTTGTCAGGGGGGCAAGGGGGCACATATATTTTCAGGGGGCAAGCATATATTCATTTGTTAGTATGTTTATGGCCTATGTAAATCACTAATTTTTCAGGGGGGGCCAAGATGCCTCCACAGGGGGGCAGCTCCCCCCTTGCCCCTCTCTGGCTACCCCACTGCCAGGTAGGACTCAATTCCACATCACGTTCTTTTAGCATGGGCAGCTGAGTTGAGTGGGGGTGGGGGGGGGGGGGTGGGGGGGGGGGGTGGACAGAGGGGACATGTCCCTCTACATTTTTTACCCCTTTGTGTCCCCCTATAAACTAAGAAGAGCCCGCAGAACACACATAAAATATAGCTAGCGACCTCCCCTCCCTCGAGATTGTGAGTCTCTGCCACCACTTTCTTCAGATTCTTGAAGCGACTTTGAAAAAACTTGGGTATACCGACTGCAAGTGAAGTAAGCCAAACCTAATTGCAGACGAGTGTCAGCAAATTGACCATTTTTCTCATTCAATCATGTTAGGCCACTGAATGTCCCCAAACCGGTAGCAAGTTTTATTCTTACATTTGGCTTTGCCAGCAATACTATACAGTAGTAGGGACAACAAGAGGACATTAATAGATCTTCTGTGTTGCTTCTAGTTTTCATTGGGACCACATTAAACACATGCTGAAAATCCAATGAGTCTACATACCCTTTCATGTTTAAATATTTTTCTATTTTTAGTTCCTCATCATGCCACTATGTTTTAATTGCCCAGATACATATTTATACTACAGCGCTCTGTTTCAAACGAGAATGTTGTGTTATTGGTTTGGGGTATTTGTTAATTTTAAGATTGTTGTAAATATACGGGTGCCCTTTCAAATAAAATCCTTGATGTCCTTTTAAGGATCCAAATAATGAAAAGACCAATATGGGAACAGCTCGTTTGTTTGCAGTTCCAAATGATCAATGGAGAGAGTACCAAGTATACCGGGCATTTCGTGATCCATAGCCCTCGTCCCCCAACTACCTAAAATGTTGAGATAATTTTATCCATTATATTTTTATATCTGACCGTTAGCCTTAGTAAATCCACTTGGCCAATCTTACATGCAATTCGATCGCATCTGTAGAAATTTGTTTTTTTTACTGTCCGTACGGACACAATTACAGCCCAGTAGCCTATGGGACCGTGGAAAGGAGCAGACTGCTCACCAAAACCACAAGATCGGGGTTAGCTCAAACTTTGAGGGATCAATAATAAGACAGAAGGTGCTAAAATCACAAAATGCACCTTTTAGTAGACTGCCTAACTAAACCCAGTAAGTGGTATGGATATGCTTTCCCAGTTTGTTTGCCCAATTTCAAATGATCTATGGAGAGATTTCAGTAAAGTAGGACATACCTGAATAAATCCTGCAAGTGATCTCACTGGGCTTCGAATCCAGGGGACCTTTTGAACCCTAACCATTACTACTAGGTATGGAGATGCTCCAGTTTGTTTGCCCATTTCCATAGTCCCTATAGAACGAGTCCAGTATAAGTAGACATACCTTGAATAAATCCTGCAAGTGATCTCACTGGGCTTTGAACCAGGAATCTTAGCACCCTAACCACTTGAACCACACATCCTCTACTGGAACGGTCATATTTAGCCAGGGTAGAATGGAAGAATTTTTTACTGGTAGAATGGGAAGAAGTCCCTACTGGGGGATTTTACCTTCCTCTTCATTTCTGATTAACATTTTGCATTCGACCATATTTTATATAATTCCTCCATTTAAAAGTTTACGTTCCCCCACTCTCCTTGATGAAAATTTTTATATTTCCCCTCTCACCACAAGATTTTTGTCAGTTTCACCCCCAGATCCTCCATTCCCCTTCCCCGAGAAATAATGAGCCCTCCTTGATGAACCAGAACAGTAAGAATTGTTTTTTTTGCTTAGCCTACCCCCGCAGCCGCGCGCAAGTGGCTGTAACCTGCTATAACTACATACGGATCCGTCTGATCATTACAGTCCACGGTAAGGTATTTAGCCGGCTGCCTTTGTTTTCAGTTTGAGCCTTGGACCCCATCTTTTTCACATTCAGGCGGGGACATTGAATATTTTAATTATTAAGAACATATACAGATGTTGAATCTTAAAAAGGAATTTTATTATGGAATAACAGCCATTTTTGGAAAAATAAAGATTTGATGACGTCACGGCATTGATTGGTTTATTATTTGCTTCGTGGCCCTTCAGGTAAAATACGTACGTATACCCTACATTGGAAAACCAAAACAACCACAATATCGTCATCAGTACGTCCCCCGGTTTTTGAATCCGTAGGGAAAAGGTAATTTTGTACTGTTTAGACATAATAAACGTGTCTTTTGGAAAAATACTAGCACTTCTGGCCAGAGGCCATGTCTAGACTTGATTTACACATAGTCGGATTTTATATATCGGTCCGGCCCCCGAAGAGCAAACTGGTACCTGAGTACTTACACGTGACCTGGTACCTGAACACGTGAGACCAAACGATTCTCTCGTTACCGTTATAACTACAATACGGCTAAGCAGAAAGCATATCTGTAATCTCCGTTTCACATCGTATCGATCAGATTTGAGACTAGACGTAGTAAAGACTATTTTTAATGCATTTGAGGCGCAGTCAAAGAACACCTTTCGAACCAACACCTATAGATGATATCGTTCTTCTACCGAACCTGCTGGATAGCTCAGTCTGTTAGAGCGTCGTGCCATGTAATACGAAGGTCACCGGTTCAATCCGGCCAAGCGCACATGGGTTTTTTTTTCAACACTTTCGTGCGCTGGCCCATCTCCGGGAAAGAATAATAATATATATATTTCAATGCGTTCAAGTCATAGTGTGGTACTTTTCAATGACGTCTCTACCACCATCGGGGTAAGCTATTATCTTAAATGTTTTTCAACATGTTCAAAATTCAAATCAAGCAAAATAATGCTCCTTAGTGATAGCCATGAAACGGTAATAGTAGCAGTGTCAATGGTCCCATGAATTTGAAACATTTAACCTTGCATGCAATACATTGGGTTCCTGAATTTGACACCTCAACTTGGTTTACATCCAGATTCAGGTGATGATTTCAGCTTGACTATTTAATTTGGTTTTTGTATTGAAGTCCACAAAAACTCCAGAACCTTCCCTGCAAGTAACTCTTCAAACATAATACCTTGAACATACGCGCCATGGCTACAAACTATGCTCTCTGGACCTGCGCACCGCTACACTCTAACATCAAAACAGCCCAATTTATAATTATACACAACCCCAAAACCTTGCACTCCTGATTTTTACTTATTCAATTTTTCGTAAGGCCACATGGGCTATTTGAACGGCTAGGCCTATAACTATTTCAAATGGTATTGCTAAAATGGTAATGATGTCATGAACCAGAGAGTGTTTAAACAATCCCATAATGCATTGCAATGTACCTATATTGGTACTTTGCAAATGCTGTCGATATGTAAATACAAAAGGTGTTCAACAAGTTAAAGAACCATAATTAAGACATTAAATGATCATGCTATGAAATATCTAAGTACTAACACTTTCTGGGCTAAATAAGTTTAAAAGCCTGTCTTTTAAGTGTTTAAGATAGGATTTTTGTGCAGTCCACGTGTACCTTACTGAGGTGGAAAATGTCCAAACTGGCGAAAAAAAAAAAACATTGTGGGATGGACTTAATACACCCTCTGGCCAGACCTTTGTATATTTAAAACAAGCTGCTTTTGTTTTCAAATTAAATTATCTTATCCAAATGGGCCTAAGTCCAATCTTGTTTATAGTGTTATTCATACTACAAGGTGTATAAGGTGTTTGGAAAATACATCTAATTAAAATAGTATGAGGTAATGGTCAACATTTGCAGTGTAACATGAACCAACATTTTTTATCTCCAACAAGTGCAAAACAATTAAGTTTTGACATCTTTTTGTAAAACTCACAAAAGCAATTAGCCTAAGTTTGTGAAAATGGAAAAAAGTTTGATCAGTTTTGTTTCAGAAATTACATTATTCATCTCATCCTTGACACACCTTCATTCTCGGAACGTATCATCCCAAGTAATTAAGGGCTTACAAACAGAATGACTCACAGAACCAGAGCACTGCAATGTTAAAAAAAATCCATGGACAAATAATAGTAATCCCTGATATAAACTATTAAACAAATAAAAATAACAAAGGAATAAAATCAGGGGGTAATATAAAAAAAATAAAAAACATTCCATTTTTTTTACTTTTTTTAAAAAAAAAAAATCACATAAAATATGACCTACTTGGCATTCTGCATATTCATATGGCATATGCAAGGAAAAAATATTTCCAAATAAAAAATAGCAACTCAAAACCAAAAAAAAAAAAAAATAAAAAAAATAACCAATTCATATTAAAAATTCCAGAAATCTTCCACATAACAACAAATCAAAATAAATAAAAATAAAACAATTTTTTTTGCCAACAAATGGCATTTTCTCTCGATGTCTTGGAGAAGGGTCTGGTTAGTTTAATTTTAGATTGCCGCTATGCCTACCTAATGGATGTTTTTTGTTTTTTTTATTTCATTATTGTTTATTTTGTAGGTTTTTGTGGTAAAAACTGTAGACTGTCAATTTGGTGCCAGATAACTTATTAGTTGGGTTGTGTAGATATCTGAAGAAAATGTTTGAATCGCTTACTTTTCCATGTGATTTCTTCATTCGCATATTAAGTGTTCAAAGAATATCAAACATTGGATGCCGTCCTCACCCAAAAATTGAAAAAGCACCTCTCTGTTTAGTGGCCACAACTCAGCAAGTATGGAGATTAAACTTTTTGGGTGGGGTAATTAAAAGACACTCCAGTGATTTGACAAAGATGTGAACTGCAGGAATAGCTTAAAGTGAAGGGTAAGTCTGCCCTAGAATTTCCAAAAGTTACATTTTCCAGCTGTAGACTTGACAGAAAGAAGAAACGGCAGTGTCCAAGATACGATTCTCATTCAATTAACGTGTTGTAGTAGTGTCCGTTCGGACAGTAGTAGAGGGCATATGCGATTCAACCTTAAAAAATTATAAATAAAAGGACTTTTTGTATATTCTTGTAGGGCTATAGGTGGGGGGGGGGGGGGAAAAAAATTAATTGAAAAAATGTGTCCGGCCTTCGGGCAGATGCGGTGGTCAGATATTCAAGGTCAAAGGTCAATGACCTTTTAAGGCATATCATGGATTCATAACTACTCAACTATTGGTCTAAAAAGCACAAATGAGGGGGTCTTACCAAGGTGTTGGGGGTCAACAAAACACAAGTAGCATATAGGAACAACGATCAAATGCAACCCTTCCTTTGAATTTTCAAACTAGTATACACTATCTGCATGAATTGTACCAAACTTTTCCCCTGACCCATGTTAACGGGTGTTGGTTAAGACCTTGGATTTCGTAGTTACAAAGCCTATGAACCTTTTGAGTTTGGTACAGGTGGATGGTATAAGTCTTCCTCTTTACATTGATATCAAAAACGTTCATATAGTCCTCCATTTGATGTCATAGTATGTTTTAATGAAGTGAAAATCAGGGAAACTTGATTCTCGATTGTTGCAAAAATACGCCATATTTCTATTTTGACGTTAAAAATACAAGAATGTGTGGTGATTTTGCTCGGTTTTTGGGGGTGATTATGAAAGGAAAATAAAAGTTTTAAAAAAGAAAAAAATAAAAAACTTAAAAAAAGCAAAAAATAAAAAAATAAAAAGTTAAAAAAAAAAATTAAGGTGGCAATCATCCCCTTCCTCCACAACTGAGTCTTGTCTACCAGGTGGCGTGACAGATTATTTTTGCGCTAAAATGAACAGCCAATGATGGCCAAGAATAGATGCAGCCATTAGGTTCCAAATTTATGTGTTTAGCTGGCCGATGAAAACTTGTTGGCAGTGGTAAGCACCCCACCCTCCTCCCCTAGGACGAGTTACCTCTACCATTCAATGGTAGACTTATGCCAATCATATGAGGCACGGAGTTCCATTCAGCCTATCTGTGACCTATCAAACACCCGACAGGGTGCGTTTAAACACCCCTGAAGAAGGAGCGTTTTAAGTTGGGGAGGGGGTAACCTCCTATATATTTCAGTGCAGGCCTGACCAGGCTCCGGGCTCATTGCCACATAAACGTCCCGAGTTGGTCGGCCGTCGTTGCGGCATTGCGGCAAGAATCCCCGTGGTCAGGGGGAGGTAATTGTTGTCAGCTGTGACAATATGAAGGTGGTGACTATGAAAAAGGAAGGGGGGTAATCCAGTTCCCGCCGATGCAGGGAGATTCTTGGCTATTCGGGTGGTTCAGAGATTGGGACATCGGGCTTGATCGCCTCCCGTGTCTTTCGGGAGTGGACAATGGTTTGCGGACTGTCTCCCAGGAAGGTCCCTAATCCCAGACACAGCCAAAATGTCAAGGGCCGTAGGGGGAGTGGCAAGCTATACTTTGCATTTTGCCGCACAATCTTCTTGATGGTGGACCGTCCACACGTGGATCTGTTCGCCTCAGTCATGAATCGTCAGATTGTGGAATATTAGGGGCCTACTCTTGGAGCCGGCTCCCAAGGCAGTAAAACGGGACGTCATGGAAGCGGACCGGTCAGGATTGATTAGGCATATGGTTGATCATAGCTTCTCCAGGTTGCCTGACCCCAAAGTCTCGAGTGGCTCTGTCTCGAGACTGCATGGTCCTGCTGGTAGCCCACTATGGCCACGGCAGCTGTAGTTTCCCAGGTCGCTAGATCTGCTTTTAAGGGAACAATCTTCCAAAGGGAGGGGGACCTGGTAAGAGGTCCTCCAGGCAGACGGCGTTCATCCAAGAGTGCACCAACCATGCTCCGAACCTGTCTAGCAATTTCTGCGACTGGACACTGAGGTGGGACTTTGTGAACAGGCTGCCATGCTCACTGGTAAGGCATAATTCACAAGAGCATTATAGGATTGCCATGAAAGGTGTGCGAATAGACGTTCGTCCTGCAATTTCCTAGACCGTAGACCAGGTTGGCCAATTCCTAACAGCATCGATCTTTCAGGGTGGTTTACCTTAGTGTCAGACTGTCGAGGTTTCTGTGTTTCCGAACAAGCACAGGGCCAGACCCGTAAAGGGCTCGGTGATGGCATGATAGTTTCTTTCATCAGGGGCGTAACCAGACTGAGCTCTCCGGGGGCAAGACTCTTGAAGTTTCCCGATTTTTCCAGACGCCAATTTTTTTAAAAGCGGTCAAATTCTGAAGCGCAAGGAGCAACTGGGGCCCTGCCCCCCGGCCCCACCCCACTGGTTACGCCACTGCTTCAGTACCCTTTTGTCCAATCCGGTGGAAGGTATGTTTACGGATCGTCCCGGTTCATTGTTCCGGAGTGGGATTTGCCATTGGTTTGCAACATGGTCCGGAAACAGTTTAAACCACAACGCACGCTTAGTCTTCTGGAATTCCTAGTGGCTGTGGCATGTGGCTGTGGCTGTGGCCCCAAATAGGGAAGTTAGGATATACATGCCTTGTATACGGACGAGACATCACCGCTTGGCGCAAGGGGTCTCTATTTTCCACATGCAGGCTGTTTGGCTAAGAATCAGATGTATTAATGTTACCCCGAAACCGCTGTTTCTGCACGGTATCATCATAGTTGCAGACTGGGATTGCAGACAAGCTCAGAGAAGCCTGCAGCAAGGGACACAGTGACCCACTGGATTTCCTCAGTTCTATTCTGAAATCAACACAAAAAAAACATGATTGGTTGATGGAGTCTTGGTTAGTGCATATATGATGTTTCACCGAGCTAAAGCTTCCTCCTGGGCATTAAAGAGGCCTTCATCCCGAAACATTGGAACATGTCGGTTGGAGGCTCTACTTCCACCTTCCAACAAGCTATTTGATGCATGGTAGTCAAGCGGAGAGGGGTGTCGCCGTCCCATCCCTCTTGGACTG
>JAMKCH010035972.1:0-15467 GCA_023653785.1 Ophioderma brevispina
GTTTGCGCACTGATGGGGGGGGGGGGGTCACGCCCCTCGCAGTACGACTGGTTAAGAATGTTCGCCAATTGGAAACTGAGTTCACATATGGAATTTACTGATGATCTTCCGAAGGATTCCATCCGGATCCCTTGCTTTTGTTTTTCCATTTTTGATTTCTTCAGCTTTTCAAAGACCATCACGCGGCTGCACCACAACTGCACCGTGTTAGAAACCGAGGGTCGCGACTTTAACGTGAGCGGTGGAAGGTCATTAGCAACAGCATCGAGTGTTCATTAAGTTGCTGCACCTGGTCTCTGAGGTCGCTGGGATCAACACCTGGAAGGGGTTCTAAGAAGATTCAGGCCTTTTCCATATGGCATGACGCAGGATTTGTTGGGTACCATTTAGAATGATAAGCTTCTTTAAGTCTTGCACTTTGTCGCGATAGAATTTGCATTTCGCTTTCGCTATTTTCCCTCCGTTGCAATTGCACCTTATTGCGGAGTGATCTCCATCTTGAGTGCGCCTCTTTCAGAAAATGCGTTCTGCTGACCTTTTTAATGAGAGATCATGGCAGGCGTATTCAGGGTTGTCTTACGCAGTATCTTTACTAAGCGAAACCTAGGCAAGTGATTCTCAATAGCAGTGTTCAAGGTTTCATAGAATATTGGTCTTAACTGCCCTTGCGAGCGTCATGATGCATTCAGAGTAAATGCATTCAGAGTGTGGTTGCAATGCAATTCGCTTGAGTTAATTTAAATGGCTCGACTTTTTTATCCTAATCAAAGGTATAGATCTAGATAAATCGTCGCCTAATCACTTGGTCAACATTGTTGTGCGGGAGAATTTAGTTATTTGAACATGACTATTGTGTCTTTCACAAAAAAAGGAAAATTATAGTACTTGAATCAAAAAAAATGTGCAAGGATTAAAGATGATATTGACCATAATGCAATCACTATATCAACGATTTGGGTTGTTGTTTTTTTATAAAACACAATCAAATACTTCATGTGTTTTGAAAAATGAAAGAAATCGACTGAAAATATGCTAGATATGGCGGTTTTGTAAGCACCACCCCTTTTTTCCCTTCCCTTTCTAATGATTTTACACACATAAACTTGTGTTGTGAGATGTACATGTCATGATGCCTTTGGTCAATTATTAAATGTTACATTTTCTAGATTCTTTCAACTACGGATTAATCAATAATCTATTTATACCAACGTGCTTCAAATAATTAATGCTTGATTTTCTTTGGTGCCGTATTCAAATGCTACGCAGGACATGTTTTTGAATGATAATGTAGAATACTTCGATATAATGACAATGGATTAATTTAAATGGAAAATTTAACTGTTTTATATGTGTATCCCAGGCCCTATACAATCATTATTTGGGAAGTTTTACTACGTGGATTTCATTAATATTATTTTAAATCATGGATTAAGTTTACAGTCCTTACCAACAATTAAGCAGACGTTTTCATTTGGGGATGGGGGACCAGGCGATGGGAGCCATTTTACTTTTGGGGCATCACTAAAACACATTTTGCCAAAGGTGAACAGGATAACCTGTCAATACTATAAATTTTATTTTTGCCTGATCTCTATTGGGGGGCCAGGAGGGGCAAAGATTTTGAGTGTCGGATCCCACCCCCCCTTACCCCCCTCCCCCTCCCACAGCCCTCAACACACAGACCTGATTACGTCCTGGTATTCGTAAAACATTACAATAAAGAAAATATATTTTTATTAAACGCATGACCCCTCGTGTACGCAAGCCATAAAGGCCATAACGTATTGCCGCAACGCGTTGTGGAAAAGTACCAAGTCGTTGCCGAAATTTCACAGAACCGCGTTGCGGTGTCGGCCTATTAGAATGAGTGAAATTCAAACTGTCCGTTTTTTTGCCTCAAGCATTTTCGAAGGTACCTTTGCCGTTATACTTGTCATCCGTGCTTTCCACTTACCAACCATCACGTTCACGTCCGTTTATCCATCTGAAAAGTTATTGAAACTTCCCGGGTCACCTAAATTCAGATGCAAACGCTCATTTCATTTCGCTGCGCCAGCTGTTTGCTAATTCACTTCCAACAGCATTCGCATTATCCTCCCCAGTTCCAAGACTTCAAACGTCAGCTTAAAACTAACCTTTTTTCGTCAAGCTTTTCCATGCCTCATAGCTGTTTTGTTTGATTATGTACGTGTTGACTGTTTTGTGCCGCTCTGACTTCTCTTGGATTTGCGCCTTATAAGATTATTATTATTATTATTTCCTTCCTGTGATGTATTTCAAAAAACGCGTTGAGAAGGTCCACTAGCCAAGGGTCAAACGTAATTGCCCGCAAGAACGTTGTGAGAAAGTCGCACCACGTTGCGAAATGTCACCAACACGTTCCTGTGTCGGCCATCAGAATGCTAAATTTCTGTGATAATTTCGAACAATGGACCCACAGCCGCGTTGAAAAGTTCTCGCACGTATTGGGAATCCACAACCCTTTGCGAGCCTTCCAACACGTAAGCGATTTTCGCAACGCGTTGCGAGTTTGCGTTTTTGAAGGCCATAAGAGTTTGCGCGTTGCAAACTTTCACAACGCGTTGGGAAGGTTTGTAACGCGTTGTGAATTTTTTTTCTGAAATATGTCACAGAATTGCAATATTCTGATTGGCCGACAACCCGGCAAACGCGTTGTGGATGTCGCACAAACGCGTGGTGAGTTTTTCTCACAACCGTTTGTAGCACTACGTCTGACTCTACGGGCCTGTGGGCTTTCGCAACGCGTTGTGAACTTCCAACGCGTGTGAAGCTCGAAAATCGTGGTGAAGGCTCCCCACGATCGTTGTGAGATTCCCCAGCGCGTTGCCAGATACCTTGCAACGCGTTTGTAGGTCTATTTTTAAATACGTCACACAGAAATTTAATGTGTTGATTGGTCGACACCCACACGCTTGCTGAACATGTAAGCAACGCATTGTGACTGTCTACAACCCCTTGCGGCAATACGTTATGAACCCATTATGGCTTGCCATACTCGTCCAACGGGGGGGAGAGTGTTATAATTGCAACCCCCTCGGGTTTTTCCGCTCCCGGTGCAAAAAAAATGTGCTATTGTGTTGCAAAAAGATTTAGGTAATCGTTTTTATACCCCTTGCGCACATTTGAGAGGAAAACTCGACCCCAATTACGGGGAGCTTATTGTGCTATGTGCTTCAAGATATATCACAACCTGGTACATATATCCTTCCCATTTGGTTCATTACTTCTCACTTCTCACGCTATGACCACCAGCTTCAAACACGATGTTCCCTTTGTAACCATTGGACTCATACAATTTTTCATTTTATCTTGCTCAATCCGTGCATGGGATCATCTTCCAGCCCTGCTGTTTCAGCTCCTATGTTTCAGCTCCTACTTTAATCCGCATTGCGAAGCTGCTATGCCTGCCATCCTGGTAATGCTTCTTCCACCAGGCTCCACACTGTTGAAGATGTCACCGTGTTCCTGTATATAGCGCAACCCTCACTTTTGTTTGGCTCTTGTTATCAGATTAGTTAATCCTCCTTCACTTCAGTTTTACACTTACCCTTGTTTATGACGTCACCTGTATATGCAAATTTAGCTCAAGTAGCTTCTAAAGTTTGACTCCATTTCAAAATTCAGATACATGGATCATCTTCCCCGCCACTGGCTGTTTCATCTCCTACTGTTTCAGCCCTACTGTAGCCGCATTTACTTTCCCGGGACTTTGGGTCAGAATAGCCCGAATTGAATTTTAAATTAATATTCATGAAAAGCTGTAGCGTGACCTTGCAAATCAGAACTCATTTTGGCTAAAAACTAAGTACGACTTGATTGCTTTTTCACAA
Organism: Ophioderma brevispina; assembly: GCA_023653785.1. Lineage (NCBI taxonomy): Eukaryota > Metazoa > Echinodermata > Ophiuroidea > Amphilepidida > Ophiodermatidae > Ophioderma > Ophioderma brevispina. Next base: position 3,852 of record JAMKCH010035972.1, read on the forward strand.
AACCCACAAATCCAAATCAAACGCGATGTCAGACAACCCCTGAATCGGCCCGACTACAGAGGGAAGTGTATACACACTTTCCCGACCGCCGTGAGTCGAAATGTTGTCAAAATTAGTGGCTACCTCTTGCAAAACTGCAAAAAAGAAAGAACCGCCATCCAAACCCATACAAATCCGTACAAACTGCTGGTGCCAAGGCCAGATTTCGATCAAGTCTATTATTTGAGTGCGCCGTGTATTACGCTGGCGTATGCCCAGAGAATTTCACCGTAAGAAGTGGAATTTTCATTGAGATTCGTATCGTAAGTAGCTGTACATAACTCTCGATTTTTCATATTTCCTTCACCTTACTAAGCCGTGAATTCAATTTTAGCAATCTAGAACATCAAGGACCTAGTCAACCAACATTTATCGCTATAATTTTGTGAATTGAATGCAGGAGGGGAGAGATAGACAACCAAATCGACGTCACCGGTTCATGCAATTTAGCTCAATTGACTTCAGTTGCTCCCCTTATCAAAATTCAAGATACATGTATCATCTTCCAGCCACTGCTGTTTCACACCAGCTCCTACTGTTTTGTGTCAGCTCATACTGTAGCCGCTTTTAACTTTCCTCGGGACTTTGGGTCAGAAGTAGCCCTATTGAATTTTAAATTAATATTCCTGAAAAGCTGTAGTCTTAACCTTGAAAATCAGAACTCATTTGTTTTGGCCTAAAACAAGAACTACTGATTGCTTTTTCACAAAACCCACAAATCCAAATCAAACGCGATGTCAGACATCCCCTTAATCGGCCCGACTACAGATGGCATTGTATACCAACTTCCGGCCCGCCGTAGTCGAATGTTGTCAAAAATGTTCTACCTCTTGTTGCAAAACTGCAAAAAATGAAAAACGGCCAATTCCAAACCCATACAATCAGTACAAAATCTGCTGGTGCCCACGTCCCAAGATTTCGATCACGTCTAGTATTTGAGTGCCGCGGGTATACGCTGGCTGTATGCAGAGAATTTCACCGTAAGCAGCCCGTTTTTTTGGAATTTTCATTGAGAAGATCGTACGTAAGTAGCTGTACATAAATCGCGATGTTTCATATTCCTTCACACTTACGGCCGTGAATTCAATTTTAGCAATCTACACGAATCAAGGAACCTAGTCAACCAACTTTTATCGCTATATTTGTGGAATTGCATGCAGGAGGGGAGTAGATAGACACCCAAATCGCTCAAAATTGTGTGTGCTCTCTGCAGCGTGCACGGGCGTTCATGATATTGTACACGGATTTTTGCATGACAATTGGCTATTGGCCATTTTTGTAAACACACGAGTCATAATGTCGCGGGAAATTCGCAAATTGGCCACAGAATCTATCATCTGTAGTTTTCATCAATCATGTACAGATAGAGGAGCTCGACTATACACAGAATGTTTCATGTTGAAGGGTCAGACTTCCGAGAAGAAGGTAAAAATATAAAAATAAATATGAAAAATACGTATTATCAATGTCTAGCTGTATATATGCACAAGCAGCTATCGATTGTCCCAAGGGTTATTAATCATAACTCCCACTGCGTCCAGGGAAGTGGGTAAAGAAGCTGCTATGCCTGCCATCCTGGTAATGCTTCTTCCACCAGGCTCCACACTGTTGAAGATGTCACCGTGTTCCTGTATATAGCGCACCCTCATTTTGTTGCCTCTTGTATCAGATTAGTTTTATCCTCCTTCACTTCAGTTTTACACTTACCCTTGTTTTTGACGTGTCACCTGTATCATGCAATTTAGCCAAGTAGCTGCAAGTTGACTCCCATTCAAACATTCAATGATACAGACAATTCATAAATCTGATTTGATGATTTTTTCGATTATCTTAATTTTTAAATCAATGATTAGTGCCTTTAAAACTATAATATAACACTAGCAATCGATGTTTTCTTGGGTTGGGCGGTTCAGAAGATTTTGGATGTCTACCTAAAGGCACTGGAGCCAGAACAGGACCTAATTATACATCACTGTACCTTCGTGTTCGCTGCGTGTAATTACTGCCACATCGCTGAATGTGGGTGGAGCTGTTCGATAGAGAAGGTAAACGTATGCAAACATTCGTTCTCAAAATGAAAAATAAATAAATACATGTTGTTGCTGATGTTCCTTACAAAACCGTTCCTATCCCCACTCGGCTTGGAAACGTAAGAGCCCCAAGCAGGATAATTTGAATATGAGTAACTACGGAACAAACAGTCTGAATTCGTATACAAAGCGGTAAATTCTGGTTGATCGGATGTTCCATCATTTTGAAAAGCCCCTAGCACCAAATAGTGCAAGAAATTCAAATAAATGAATTCTTTCTTACTTATATCATTGTGTATTCTATAGATACAAGAGGATAACCGAATGAACTTCTAAAGTAAACAATAGTGGCATTCAATTTGTAATTGTAGGGGCTTGTACAGAGAGAAATACAGAGTAGGTATAATTCTTTTTTTTAAAACGTCTATACCACAGTTTTGGTCCACAATCCTACGGTATTAAAAAGTGGTAAAGATTTCCCTATCGCTGCGGATAATTAATTAGTTATGGTACAGTAAAGGTTTCAAAGTCATCTTGGCGTAAACATTAAAGAATGCTCACTTTCTTTTTAAAATGTCTCAAAATCCTTAGTATTGACAATAGCCGTAGGACCAGAAAATATACTATTTTTACTCATGGTACCAGTTCGTCTTCACATAAATAGAGATCAAAATATAACAATGGTATACATATCTTATAGGGTTAATCCAACAATACAATCTAAGTCTAGTTTCATCAGAATTGGAGCACTCTGAAAGAATTACTCCAGGATGACCTCCAACTGTTATCAGCCTGAAATCATCCTGAAACTAATGGCCGTAGATAGGACAAACTATACTTAATAAACCTTGTGCACCATTTTATCATCGTCAACATTGTTGATTTTTTTAGCCGTGCAATACATTATTCTGTGACATTTAAAAATATGATAACAGAAACATTGTTTATATTGCATTTGAGGTCAAAACATCTTTTTTGTAAAATGGAAAAACGAGAGAGATGCTGCGTGTTGGAGCATGTTACCGGGACGACTTGTGACGAGACTTTACTTCCCCTGGAAAGATGACCTCATTAACACCCCTGCCGGAGATTTTGAATCTTTTTGTTCAATGATCGTCCAAAGAAGTTCATAGATCTTGGAGTCAATGGTTCACTAGGACAACTCATGCCATTGACACGCATATCGTAAGTGAATAGTCAATTATCACATTACATCCATTGCGTCATCAATGCATATACTAATCAAAAATACCAAATGTTTGAATTCCCATGACATGTCTTTTCTTTCTATGAGTATCACGTCACACGATATATGCTAAGTAATGCCCGTAGACGAGTAAGGGGGACCTAAAAACTATTTGTTTGGGTAAATGCTTCACTTAGAGTTTGCATTTATAAGTCCCAATCTCGCCGATGGAAAGTGCGATGTTTGAGTGTTGACCTTTAACGCATAACATCCCAATTTTTTTTTTTTGAAAAGCGCTCACCCCAATTTCCGGATATTTTGAGATGTTTTGCACGTTGCATTGGTAATTGACTAGAAACTAATACCTGTGATGGTAAAGCTCAAAACTCTCTATTTGTCGTAAAAAAAAGATTTTGTAATTAGCAATACTTAATATCTGAAATCTCCGATAATAATTAATAGGCTGCTGGAAACGTCCCTTCCAGCTCCCGCCCTTAAATTACTCAGAATCCCCCAGTGCATTAAAAATCGCTTCCTTTTAGATTTTTGAGCACTATACCACTCGCAGGTATAGCTTACTAGACTAGACAATAACCCACCTCTCTGCCAAAATCAAGACTTTTTGAAAATTGGGGGGCCGCTCTACAAAAATGTGCTGTTATTGGCCAGTCGGTGGCGGCCATCTTCATTTATAGCGCAAAACTGCCGACCGAATCATTGGACGAGCCTGAAACAGTGACCGGAATTTGAAGTCACTGTACGCGTTTATAAATAGATCAGTGCGTGGGAGTGGGAACTTCCCATTCGGAGCCGCGACCGATCTAACTGCCTTGCTTTAGTCGGTGGTGCATAATTGTGCTGTGCTGCAAAACTATCATCAATCGTTTTTAAAGACCGCAACATGAAGGATGACCTGCAAGTCAACGAATCATTCAACGGTGGTGCATAGGTTACCTGGTACCGGGCCCTGGTACATGGTCGCAGCTATAAATAGCGTTGACCCTGCGATTGGGGGGAACTGGGTCCCAACGAGCCTCGTTCAAAATGGATCCCGTTGTAACGTTATTCATACTAAAAAAACCCCTACACGAACACTGGGAGTTGATTCTTCAACTCCAACGGATTTTGATGGGAAAAATATGGGATAATAAACAAGTTTCGTACTTTACAATATTTTGTCAAGTTTTCGTGATTACGTTCTAACCCTATGGGAACGGCACAAACGACGCTATCTTGGCCTGCCCCCCCCCCCCCGGTTAATTGCTTAATCTGGGTGTTAGCTATCCAGAGCAGTTTGCCTACTACTCTTGCGAAGCAAGGATCTACTCCTTTCCTTTGGGTTCCATCTGGTTCGCTGTTTTTTCGCGAGCAATGTTTTCTTCGCCATTGTAGAGTATAAAAGGGCTTCAAGGCGCCGCAAGACTTACGTGCGGGGATGGGTGGTGAATGATGCAACACGCGGCCTACATTTTCTAAGCCGTATAAGCCGTGTAAGTTTGATCGTTTTTGACATCTTGTATTACGTATTTTCTCATTCATGGACTAAGGCAATACACATCCTAGTTCTAATATTCCTTTGTTTACTTTTACGGGCCCCTAAGATCCCGGGTCCGGTGGAAAAACACTCTTTTCCCTCTATGTCCATGGTCTTGAAAGACTGCTTCTAGGTGACCTCATCCAGATGTCCACTGTTTGAAACACTTTTTACCAAACACTTCAAAGGCTAGTCCTACTAGTTTTTATCAGAACACTACTAAAAATCATCACTTTAAGTTTAACGGGTGGCGGGAATGGCGGTGCCGGGTGGTGAAAGTAGATATGGCCCGCAGAAACCATAGTCCGTGCTCCATATACGACAACGGAATAAGTCGTGAAAACTAAATGTTTGCGGAAGAGTCCACTGAATCGCTTGCCCTATTGTGCACCACTGTTCCCGCTGTGATCCCGGAGGGACTATATCCCTTTCTCTAGTGAGAAAATAATCGTATGCTTTTTAGCGAAAACTACTAACTCTGTCTACACGTTCTGTTCCCACCCTGATTTAATAGAGCAGGAGCAGAATATCATAGGGTCCTTATTTAGGGAGTTCGTTCATGCCCGACTATACTTCTAAGGTTTTACACCTTTAGTACTTTGTATAGACCCCTAACATCAACGCAAGGTACTTAGAGGGTCATTTGTGGGTTGTCACTTTTTCAATAGGGGCCAATTTAAGTTTGGCACGGGGGTCAACCTTTTAATTACCCAAACATGTTTGAAATGCATGTTATTTGTCCGTCTCGTCACAGAGGAGTTCAAAATGTAATAGTTTGTACCAGCTATTCCATGTGGTTTCATAGTTAATTGGATAAAAATGGCTAAAAGTGCCAAAAAAGGTCAAACTCAATTTGTAAAAGGGGTAACATTGACAGTTACTCTGATGTATTTTAATACTGCAAATTGGTTGGCCTTAGGGAATTGAGACTTCACAAAACACGTATAGTTTCTTTGATTATCTTATTTGTGTTTACTTACACCGATGTAAAGGCAAAGAAGGTCAATGCCAATTTGATTATGTTGCCCCATGACCTTTGTCACAAGCATGATACACTATGGCATTGCAGATGCCTACAAACTATTCCTTATTTGGACAAATTAATCTAGATGAACAATTGTTTTCATTTTTTACCAAAATTGGAAGCTAACTTCTGATTTGACCCCTGTACAATGGAAAATTGACCTTTTTGCACTTTTAGCCATTTTTACCCAATTAATAACTCTAAAACCAATGGTCATAGATGGTACTTCAAACTTACATTTTTTGTATATCCTTATGGAAGACGAAAATATGGCATGACATTTTCAAAACGATTGGGAGTAATTTAAATAGTTTGACCCTGTGTAAAACTTAAATTGGCCCCTATGAAAAAAGTGACACCACAATTTGACACCACTACATCTTGCATTGATGTAGAAGGTCCGATACACTACAAAGTGTAAAGTTGAGATGTAGTGGGACTGTGAACGATGCTGTGACCCAAAGTCGTTGCTACCGACTCTATTATAAATAGAAGTGATAAAGTCACCGTTCTGTTTGACTGACAAGGACACGTATGTAAGATGATCACGTGACCTTCATTCTACATCACAATCTATAGCATAGAGGTTACATAATATGTAGAAATGTTTCTATAAAAGGGACAGCATAAAACCACAAATGACAAGGGCAATTCATTTACACCGTTATCCACCAGAAGTAATTGAATCATTTCAACTTGGGAAATAGTGTTTCACTGATTCTCTTCAAAAGGCTTTCAGCCTGGCCCGCAGCATCAGAATTGCATTTGGCATTTTGCTGTGTTGCTTATTCCTGGTAAGCACTTCTTGATTAAACTTTATGAATCCAATTAGTTATTCTGTCATAAAATATTAGAAAGGAAAATAAGAGTACTTAAATCCGAAACTGGATAAATAGTGTCATTATATAATGGTGTCACTTTTGTAGGAAAACGTTGACACTTTCGTTTCTCTCTTTTGTCTTTTAAAACACTGTACGGACAGTGTTGTTTCACTCGTTTCTTGTACTCATGTTCAATTGGATTTCCTGTCAATTGAAATTTCGAAATGCCTGAAAATTTTCACAAAATTTAGTATCAATTTCATGTTAAACTTTGAAATCAGGACTCGTTGCATTTACACTGACGGTCCCCTCAAATTGATCTGACTTTGAAGATACATGCGGCACTTTTGTCGGCTGCAAATGAACATATTAAACCCGTCACCCCATGTTTTGTGGTTTATACTTTTCCACTTCCTTTCAGGATGTAGGGCGGGGGGGGGCACTTGTATTCAAACGGTGGAAAAAACAAAAAAAAATTTTTTTTTTTTTTATGATGGTGAACAAAAAAAAAAGGGTGTCAAACAGCAAAATATGGAAAAAGCTATGTTTTTCTTAACCCTGAAATTGTGATGTTTTTTTTTTTTTTTTTTTTTAAATTTAAGTTTAAAAGTATCAAAATCACCAAAAATAGTGTGAGTCAATAAAACCCTACATTCGGGAAATAATTTCTTCAAAGTGTTAAACGTTATTTTTGCTTGAATGTTTGCTTGTTTTTCAGGATTAAACACTATCAGATATTTTTTATTTGGTGTCTTTTCGGACTTTGGGTTCAGAAACTATGTCACTTTTGCGGAGAGAAACCACACATCCTGTTTGGCTTTAAGTTATACAATGCGGAGAGACTGACACCGACGTGACCATAAACACATTCAATCAAAGAACATTCACACATGCCATTTCATAGATGGTATCGATGGTCTTCTCGACAAAAACCCATTTGAATAAATGGTCTATTGTGTACATAATTATAATTAAAATCTCTTTTAAACACTTAAATTACCATTTTTCAATCATAAAGATCAGATTATTGCAAAAATTCATGTCTCAGTTCATTGAACATAATGAACTGCTCAGAGTTTTTTGTTTTACATCTCTAAGATAATTATTTTCACAAAATACAGTATACTCAGCGTCTATAAATTGGCGAGAAGAACTAAGCTGAAGTTTTCTGTGAATAAATTGGAATTAAAACATAAAATTCAATCTCGCACTTTTTCAAGCGGAATACAAAACCCTTACATATGGTTTCACTTTGGCTCCCAAGTTTCCTTGTAAATTAAACCTAAATTTGCTGAACCAAAGTAAACCGTGGCTTACACCAGCTATCTTGACTTTATTTTGGAAATTGCACATTTTTTTTTTTTTTTTTTTTTTTTTTTTTTTTTTTTTTTTTTTTTTTTTTTAATTTGAACTTTTCTAACCTCTAACCTTCTATTGTTTAACAATATTTTGGTGTTTAAATTTTTTAGCTCAAAAATCACTAGCTGAGTTAAGACCATGTACTCTGTGGAAACGATTTGAAACTTTGTTTAGGTCAAAATCGGCCAAACAGGATTTTTTAAGTCTCTCAGGAAATTAGGCATACCATTTGGCATAACTTCTAGATGACACCAAATAAACGTTTTCGGAAAGCCTGTTTATCCTCTTTATATCCAAAGCAAACATTTGAGGCAAAATACTCTTAACTCTTTTTATTATTTTTTATCTGAATGTAGGGTTTTTTTTTACTCAACACTGTATTGTAAAGCAAAGCAAAATAATAGGGTATTTAACGATAACATGCATGGCATACTTTGTAGGGTAGCAACAACCTTACCAAATAATACTACTTGTTTGGGTAGCAAAAACAGACAAAAATACTTGTTCAGGGTAGGTTTTTTTGTCGGTGGAAATACTTGTTTAGGGTGGCATTTTGTAAGTCCAGGTTACGCATCATATCCACCATTTAATACAAGTGCCCCCGGGACTTCTTTAAATGTATTTAACAACTGCAGTTGTATCCTCTTCAGGAATGAATCATAATTTGTCGTGATTCCCCTCTTCCCGGAATTCCTCGCTCGACATTAAAATAATCACACACTTGACAACCCCACGTTAAAATCTTCTCAAGTGTAGATTTAAAAAAAAAATATCAGCCCAATCTTGCTATCTCCTTGTCAATGCAACTCCGTCTAGAAGGAGCTTTTTCCTAACTTCAAAAACAAGAGATCACTCTAAAAGCACATCTTATATACTTTTGCCTTAGAAGCGTCTAGAATTCTCAAAAGGAAAGCACTAAGCATGCATTACATCATTACTAATTAGACTGGGCACTGTTAATAGGTGTCTATATTTCATGTACGTAGTAGTAGCCATGGTGATCTTCTCACAGATTACCATATCCTTAAATATTACAGATTGCATATCCGTAAATGACTTCACACTACACTTGTTTAATTCATTTATACTAGATTTCCAGTGATAGGGAATACCTCTACTTTTTTGTAGGTGGAGGTATGAATTGAGGGGATTAGTATATAAAAACTTGAGTCCGTGTATTTGTGGTATCATGTGCGCCATAGCCAACCCTGAGCGGTCGGGCCCATTCACGTCCCAGTCAATAGTCAAAAGCATAAACCCTAGATGTTCAAAGAAAGCACAAACTAAATCAAGGATAGTTTCAGTGAAACCCTGCCCTGTGAAAGCTGATTTTATGAATAGTGAAGTTAAAAAAAAGTCTGCATTGTAACAACAGGTGACTAAAATTATGATATGTTTTTGGTAGGCAATGTTTAAAACAAATTCTGGGGTAGACAAATTATGCATCACATCGTATAAAATACAAAGTATTGACTGGATAACAACGTAACTTTTATTTGTACTGTGAGTTGAGCCAGTTTCTTTTAATCCGTATCTTTTGTATTGCGAGGAATAATCGAAGAAAAAAAAAGAATTTCTGGGTATCCTGTCCCCTATTTAGGGTAATGGACACTGTCCAAACTCCGCCCATAACTCTACCAGCCTTGGAATCACTATAGTAAATTCCTCCACTATTGCTAACTGTTTATAAATGTTTTTTCTGGAAATTTTCTTTTAAAGGGATTTAAATTGGTATGAATCTATCGGCACATATATAATTAAATATCCCCAAATCTGACGTACCGATGGTTTTCATGGTGATTGGAGTATTCCTTGCGAAAACACCATTTTCATGCTTACTTTCGAAGCAGTACGACGATTTAACGAGGCCTCCACTTTTGTTATTGACACGCTATCGTGCCACAAGCCATGTTTAGTCTTTCAACCAATTAAAGATGATCGGTGTTTAGTCAAGTTCTGGCCTGTATGTAAGACTATCGCGTTTACTTTAAGCATTGAAACACAGTTTTAATTTAACCTTTTCCTTTAAATATATAAATTTATCAAAAATGGCATACATTTGGCCTAATTTTTATAAATGAGCCTGGGATTTTTGAAAAATATATTTTGTAAAATAAATTAGGAAACGCTTCATCATACAAGAACGCTACTCGGTACATTAAAAAGTACGTATATTGCTGAACCGCCCCGCCTTAGTGGGTTTCGACACTGATCTCTATACAATGGATTGGAAACCTGGGCTTTCGTGATATTGAGGCAATGACGGCGATTTGTCACCAAAACGAGCCCAAGCAGGTAGGTGGTTAAGAGCCGCCGGTCACTTATACAAATTTGTTCCCATTGAAGTGGATAGGGACATAACCATGATACAGAACTACCAAATCAAGCCAATTCGTGGCTCTTGTTTTGCGCGTATGGGATGGCCTGTCGCCTAACGTGCACCCGTGATACACTTCTGTAAGCCATGTGTCTCTGGAATGCTAATTGTGTTCGGTATACCCAAGATGTCCACCCGTTGCTCCATTCATCTTATATCATTACTGTTGTTGTAGTCCAATCAATTGTATAGAGATCAGTGGTCAGTGCTACTGCGATAAAACTAGAAATATTACGTCGACCCCTTTAAATGTCCACGTTTTCATGGATTGTTAGTGTGGCCCACTAAACCTTTGTTTTAATAATCACGAAATGATATCTAAAACACCCTCTTTACATTTTCTCAAATCAACTGAGGTGTTAAAATTTAGTTTTTTGCAATAAAAATCTGAACGAACTTCGCTCCTATCCTTGTGGCTCAACGATCCCAAGGATGAGGCTTGTGACAATCTTGCTGAAGTCACGTGATATTTTTCGCTGGCTTCTTTTCGGTATTGCATGCGGCGTTTGTAAATATACCCGGAATAACATGGTAGCTTCCATGTTGCTGTACAGTTGTGTACATTTGTCCGGAAAAATTCGGATTTTGTTCAGCAAGGATCTCCAATGGCCATGAAAACCATTGGTACGTTTTATTTAGGGATATTCATTCTATATGTGCCGATAGAATTCATACCATAATCACTTTAAGTTGAAAAACGTAACTTCCGTTATAAGAATGGCAGTCCCATGTCAAAGAGAAAACGAGTCTCTAAATTGTTTGTAAAAAAGTATGAGTGGTGGCCTGATAATTGAAAGCCGTATTTTGAAGCGTTAAAGTAATGATAGGCTCATTTAAAATTGGTATTAATATATATAGTTTCATCTTGCCCGACTAACGGAAGAAAGAATTGCGTAAAGGTTAAAAGAGACGATGGGGGTCACTCGTTGGGAATTTTTTGTGTGCAATTTTGGATTTATTCTGGATACGAGTTATTAAAACAGAATCTCGCTCTCCTCCATGTTTCACTTGGAATTGGGAAATGAATCCTTAAAGTATCTCGTCCTTCGGATGGACGTTAAGCCGTCGGTCCCGTGTAGCAGAGTCACATCTGTACATGTACATCGCAGCAAGTTTCAAATAAGTAAGTTGTAAACCCCTGACCGTTCCCAATCCGCCCCAGTCTCAATAAAAATCCTTAAAAAGGAAAGGGGCGCCCCAAGGAGTGAGTCTTGTTTGGGGTTGTCTCTGTGTTTGGAAATACTAT
>JAMKCH010035973.1:0-15178 GCA_023653785.1 Ophioderma brevispina
GTATTTGTATATATAAACTACAGTAGTCATCAGGTTAAAATTGGCTTATTACAAGTTTAACCTGGAAGGTGATTATTGTTACTTCCTAATTGAGGAAAGTGATGAACTTTTTCACTAAGATAAGTGGATAGATCGATTTTAATTGGTCATCCTATACTACCAAACAAACTAAATGCAGCCATTGGCATATTTCACCCAATTCATTAGATTTATATATGTAAAGGGCCATGGTCTGATTCCTAATAGCTTCATCCCCATAACCCCAGATTTTAAGTGGACGGTGCTCAAAATTTGGTATCTGAGAGAAAGCTAATATTTTTCTCATATACCCGGTGAAATCTTACCTTGTTGAGTATCTTGCAAGATATTCGTGAAAGGATAGTTCATTTTGGTCGACCAATATGAATTTTACCCAGTCCTCTATGAAGCTTACAAATCAATGTTTTTTAGCTCTCATATCAAAAAACGGATTGAAATATCGTGGCAAAACTTTACAGATGGGGTTTTTGGTGACGCCCATTTTAATCAAGATGCAATCTTTATATACTTTAAATCGGGTAATCCCCATTTAAAGATCTAGCCATATTCCAAATAGGGTGTTTAAACGCTAAGTTTAAATATTTCTCTCTGAAGTAGTGGTAGATAGGGTAATATTGTTTAAAAGGTTTAGAAGCATATTGTCACACACAGGAGGAGTTGGTTCCATTCATATGCTTAACACCAACATTACTGTACGGACCCTAGTATAGTCCACCTGTTTTTAACCGTGAAATTAGCTTTGAATTTAGGGTGGAACATCATGGGAATCTCTACCCTAACATGAAATTCATGAGCATCAACATTCAACCTTCCAGAACTAAACTTATTTCAGATGTTTTCATGTGTCAAATGAGATACTTGATCAAGCAAGATCTGTAATGAACTGAAGCATGAATCTAATACATTCAGCAAAGCTACTACCAAAAATTACATATAATCTATTGCCTTCCATCAAAAAACTTATGTTTGTGATTATAAATAGATTTTTCTACTATTCTTCAGATTCTGTCAACTTGGAGTGGGATTATCATCGAGCATGGGACTAACTCGGTCAGTACGGTAGTAACAGTATTACATTTCATACCTGTGTTAAAGAAAAGTTGTGGTTTTGAAGCGCGACCCGTGATTCCATATCCGTGCCGTGTCAAGCAGTAACAGTAGATAGTGGATACACATTGACCGGTAGTAATGTCGCAAAAAAGAAAGCGATTCACCAACTCCCCCTCCCTGGGCTTGTATCCAAGAGAGTGCTTCTAAGGTGAGCTCGGGAACTGACTTAACCTTCTTTGACCGATACCATTTTAATAAATTGTCTCATGACTTGGTGGGCAACTGTTTAGATGTTAGGTTTAGGTGTTAGCTAGGATTGGTTAGACCATGATAGATAAATTCCTTTTAGATCTAGTGTTTAGGGTATTGAGTTTTGTTCTTCCCTGGGATTCAGCAATGCCTTGAAATGAGGGATGCACTTCCTCTCAAAACGTTTCTAAATTCCTTGGAGAAAACAATCTCCTCGATGGAGTTTTCTCCTTTATATCAGGGCAAGCCCGTGCATAGAATAAAGAAAATTTATCCCTACATGTAAGTGGCCCGGCATAGATAATTTGATGGTAACTGAGAGTGTGTTGCTCACCAAGAATTGGTCTCCTTTAGAAAATATCATTTCATGTTTGAATTATACTCGATTCGCGCTGATATAGGATCTGGGGAAAATTTTGGTCATATCCATTACGTGAAAAAGGAAGAGGCATCTTAATTTATCCAATAAGTCAGTTCGCTCCTAACAATAGAAAATATTTACTACATGTGCTTCCAACTATTAAGAACAACGTTGGACCATCTGTGAGTGGGTATTGACTATTGTATTTGTCGTATTACTAGTTTAGGTGATGTATGAAAGTAATGATGAGGAACCATATCACTTGTGCGGACAGCGCCAACCCTCGCTACCATAATCGGGAATCAATAGCGCACCTGCTTATACAGGTAGTACTTCACATTTTAACGTACGTTACTTTTACCAGTGACCCTCTTATAGCTTCTTATGTTAGTGACCACTGCACATCGTATCGACCGTACGAAGCACACATTATTAAGAATGCACGGACTAGGAATGCTGGAAAGTTTAATTGCTTTGCGCCCCTCACAACCAGCGTTTCTCCACCCGTAAAAAAGTACCAGGTTGTCCCTATTATCAGCGCGATATCGCGTATACATGTATTTGAAAACAGTACAATGCACAATTTAACTGTGCATTCTGACACCTGATCGAAATTACAATCTAACACTTCTGAAGTACTAGACAGATGTGAATGAAAGAGGTGGAATGCTGAATGAAAAAACTTTGACATACATAATCATTTATTCTTTTTCTTCATTCAGTTTCGAATTCTTCAACAGGGTATGTCCACTTTTATTATTGGCAGTAGGGCAAGTGTTATACAATTAATTAGGTTGTGAATTTGTAGCTTCAAGGCTTTAGTTTACATAATCAAGCCAAACAACAATTGTTTTGTTGCCCTTTTCCAATCGACCCTTGTCAGAAAAGTAAAAAAAAAATGGGCCAGGAAGGCACCCAATTTTCTTAGCAATAGGGCACATAGAAATTGCTTTTGTAGTGTATGTATCTGTGGTAAAAATGTTGACCCAAATGGTTTTTTTTTTTTAACCTTAAACATAATTGCTCGCTGTTTCCACATACGTGCACAGATTTTCATGGCACTTGTATGTAACAGTCCTTGGTAGCGCCCCACAAGTTACCCCTAAAAGTGGGGTCAAAGGGTCATCTAGGCAGTCATTATAGGTCATTGCCCCATACTGGTCAGATTCTTGAATTGCTTGGTGTTTCTACACATGTGTTTCTCATTTTCATGACACTTGGACGTGTTGATGACCTCGCGTGACCTTGGTGACCTCATTTTACCTTTGTCTCCATTCACAATCCGCAACATCAGATGACACATGTTCGGTGAATGCTGTATTTTTTTAAAGAAAAATTGAAGTGCGCCCAAATTTGGCACTTTTGGGTGTTTAAAAAAAAATATAATGTTAACACTGCAGGCTGTATATTGTGAGGACGTACCACAGATCACAATATACCACAACTTTCATCATACTTGCACTTCCATAGACCACAACATAACCCACCACAAAATTTGATTGTGGTATATTGTGGTATATGCTTAATAGTTAGATAAATCATAACTATACGAAATTGGAGTAACTCATCATATACTACAATATACCACAGTAATAAACAACAAGCTGCACAATAGGCCACAGTGTACAGGGCTGCCAAGAGAAGTTGCGGGCCCAGGGGAACCTTGGTGTTATAGGCTTACATGGCACGGGTCGGGTGCGGGATGTACGTCAATGTACCACACTTTATATGTCAATGATAAGATCACATACCACAAACTACCACAAAATATTGTAGGTTCTGTAACTATCATATACCACAATATACCACAATATTACCTAGTGTGCTTTTTTGTGGTCTAGAGCCTTGTTAGGGATACAAAATTCCAACCTACCTACGGACCCACGGACCCACCCACCCTTCAGATTTTCCCCACTTAGGGCAACACATTTATTTTTTTGTTTTGGCCTGATGTTGATTTTGCTCAGTTGGTTTTATTAAAACTTTCAGTGGCCTGAGCATACATGTACAAGTATAAAAAGAAACTCTTCAAGGCAGTTCCATTGCCCAACTCTGAACCAAATTGAATGTTGTCACAAAATTGTATGCTAATATGTGAATTTTGCATAATGACGTGATGTTGAATCAATGCTAATTAGCTACAGCACCCTTGGTGCTCATTGTTTTTCAATCAGTTGGTTGTGGTAATAGTAATTTGCAGTTTGTACAAAGTTGCTAATATAATAAGTATGATTGGACAAGGGTAGGGTGCACTTTTGAATGGTGGATCGCATCCATGATAAAATAACTCATTCCCTGAGAATAACAAAGCCTTTGAAAAATGATTGAAGAATGAGACGTGACATCTGACTAGTTGACTAAGGATATGTTTAGCTTAGAAACTGTCACCCTGAATAAGAGGCTATCGTGGTGATTAGTCAGTCCTGCCTGGACAGATTTCCACATGTAATGGGTGCTGAATGTTCACTGTCATGTTGTAAAGTATGTGATATAATGACACTTCCCCAAATTCACTTTTAGAAATTGAACCAAAATTTTGTAACAATTTGTTGTGACATTAATCCAAGATGATATATTTACACTGAATCAGCCATGTGGCAATCCACCACAAAAATGCACACTGGCCTGCAAAATCAGCAATATCTTTTTGCACCATGGGTCATTAATCCTGAGCCATTGGTGGCACCAACTTCCATTTTCGGGGGGGGGGGGTGGGGGAAGTTAAAATTTTTTGGGATGGCAAAATGAAGGTGGGGGGGGGGAAACAACTCCACATTTGGCAGATTTTTAACCAATTTTGGCCCCAAATACTAATTTTGGTGATTTTTTGGCCCAAATCGCCTAATTTTTTCCCACAATATGTAATTTTCTTTCTGGGGCGGGTGTGTGGGAAAGTGCAAACTGGGGGGGGGGTGGGGAGATTGCTCCATGCCCCCCTGATGCCACCACTGATCCTAGCCTGAGATTAATATTTGTCTCAGATCCTAACTGGGGTCTTGCCTCAGATGTCCGCTACCAAGTGTTGCAACAATTTTTGCAAAAAAGTTCTGTACATTGTTTGCTTTATAAAGGGCATTTCGTGATCCACAACCTCGTCCCCCTGACTTACCTAAAAAAAGTTTGATATTTTTTATATCCATCCTGAACCATTAGCCTTAGTAATCCATGAAAACCATCTTGCGTGCAAAGTCGGTCACATCTGTAAAAATTTTGTATTTTCCTGTCCGTAAACGGACAGAAATTACAGCCAGTGCTATGGGTTCGGGAATTAGGCCCCCCGCTTTTAGCTTTAAGGAATTTTGTAATATGTCTTTTTAAGATGATTATTAATTTACAGTATAAGAATTTCCACGTGTAATTAAGGTATTTTAAAAGTGGGTTAAAATTTTTATCAGTACAGTTTGGGTATAATGGCGCAAGTAATTTCATAAGTTAAACATGAAAAATACCATGTATCAATTATAATGTAATATAATCCCATCTATTTAATCTGTAATATTGCCTTAAGTTTTAATAATACCGATTGGTTTAATATCTTGGTCCTTAAGAGGATCTCGTGTTTGCTTGGTCAGGGGGGGGGGGGTGATGATGCTTGTTGATTAATTAGTTTAAAATTTTTCTTGATACATTGATGGGTGGATGAACTTTTGTCATCATTTTATGATGTGTCTCATTTTTAGGTTTGATCATTGATCCTGTGAAGCTGTGTTTCTCTATGTGTTATTGTTTTTGTATTCATTGGGTATCTGTTTTTAATACATGGATGGGTGATGTATCTGGTTCATCAGTGTATGATGTGCATCTATTTGCCATTGGTTGTAATTTGAATTGAAATGAAGTTTTAATATTGCGTATTTTTTTTTTATGATGTTGAATGTTTTTCACCTAATGACGAGTATGACACAATGTGTTGAGTTGTCGTTAAATTTTAAACTCACTCACTCACTCCTAACACAACCACAAGATAGGGATCAACTTTAAATTTTGTGTATAAGATTTTCTCAAGGATCTCTAGTGAGCAATGAATAAAACATAAGGTGCTGAAATCATGAAATGCACTTTTAAGAGATGCCATTGATTCGGAAGAGACTGATTTCATCGTGGGGTGAAGACTAACTGTAGGACTAATAATGCACATACTTTTGGCTTCCAAAATGGGGTTAAAATATTGATTTATATGTGCACCACAGCACCAGCACCAAAGACATAAACAATTTGAAACTCTTTTTAGTAGATAAGGGAGGTAGGCAAAGGGTAAACTTATATGAAAATATGTTAGTTTTTGCATAAATGCACCACTTTTTTCAGTGAAAGTTCAAACCAACCTTTCAGCGATTCATAGGCTAGTTTCTGCTGTGTGATCTGTTTCCGATTTTGCATGAATCAGTTATTAGTTTTGTGACATTTGTGACTGTATATTAGGTTTACCACAAAATCCACAACAACCAACGTTTCTTTTTTGTCTGTAAATCTGGTTGTTGTAATGGTACAGTAAGCAGGTATAAACATTGTGTAGGACTACCGTTCACTCTGATAATAATTGTACATGTAGGTGTACATACTTCAATGGGAACGATGGGGAATGAGATGGCACCGAAGCATATCAGCACCCACCAGTATGACTAGCTTAAACTCCTGGAATTCATTGCAGCATCTATGAATTTAATATTATTTTATCTTTATTTTTAATTTGATTTATTTTTTTTTATGGCATATCACATGTTCCCTCTGCCATTTTTGTGAACCTGTTAATGATCAATATATGCATAGTTAAATAAAGTATTTACCAAAAATTTGATTGTCATGTTTAATAAACTGTCAAGCACTGTCTTTCACAGATTGGGTAAGTTTGGAACCACCTCCTCCTCATTATTAAAGGCACTGTCAGTGATTTGCCCGATCAGAAAATTAAAAAAAAAAAAAAAATCAGATTTTAGCATATCTGTAACAATTAAGAATAGCTAACTGACATACCCTGCAAGTTATAAGACTGAAAACAACCTAATGAAGACAAAATCGGAAAAAGTCTTTACTGTCCATATGGACATTTACTACAACATGTAAATTAATGGAGATTCATATCTTTGGACACTGCTCTTTTCTTCCTCTTTGTCATTTTTCATTTGGAAAAAAACTTAATGCAAATTTTACAGACTTATCCTTCCCCTTTAGACTACTCCTGTAAATTTCGAATATTTTGACTCTTTTGGGAGTAATGCCTTTAATTCACATGTTGTGTGACGTGAGAGAGTTCTGTGTCTGCGGGCATGTATGGTCCAGTGGATTGACTGGTTGACTCATGAACTGGAGGTTGTGGATTTGAGTCTAGCTGCAGCCTACATGTTGTGCACTTGGGCAAGGCACTTTACACTACTTTCCTCTCTCTCTACCCAGGGGTAAACTGGGGAGCTGTTGGGGGAATCATTTTATTACAATGTAAGTGCTGATAGGAGCTGCTGCACTAAAGTTGCACCTTGGTGCAAATTAAATTAGGCCTAAATTCAGTTTTAAAGACCCCCATTTGAGTTCCAAAATTGGTTTCAGAGCCCACATTCTTGAAATTAACAGGCGACACATAGTTGGGTGCTGCCCCCGGAATAGGGCTTCCTATTTAAAGTTGAAAATAGCAAATTTGTCAGTTAATAAACAGCAATATGACATGTAGTTTGTTGGTACATTGAGTTGAATGCTGTTCTGGCCCTCAACATGGATCCTGGCTACATCTCTGAGTCCAATTCAATGATCCATTTTTAAATTTGGTCTTTTCTCAGACATTAATATCCATTGCAAATTGCATTGATGAAGCCAAAGAAATTAGTTTCATTTGGATCTTATTCAACACCCAGGCATACAGTTTCCTGTGTTTTTTCTGTCTGAGACACCTTTACAAATCTGATAGCACCAAATCTCAAGAAGACCCAAACTTCTTTGGTCATTTGTGTTCCAAGTCCAAGATTCACAAATCTTACTCTTTTATCATATGTGTCTAAACCCAAGATTCAGAACATAAACATTCAAAATTCACAATTGTTAAATTCTGCCCAATGTTGGGCTATGTTTCTCAAAAAACATTTGTTCGTTCATTCATCAGTGATGAAGATGACCATGACAAGACAAATAATTTAAGAAGATGACTAAATTTTGTGGTGTGCATGTGGCTGATGAGACCAATTTGAGCATGAAAAGTCTGACATCTGAAGCCTAGACTGAAGGAGTACTGGTGCCCCATGCTATGGAGTTGATTCTGGACTTTAGCCTCAGCCTTTGCTGATTCTGTGAAAAAGCGGTGCAGTGCATACAGAACACAATGCTCATGGGTCACACATAGACCTGCATGTTACCTGTGGTTAACCCCACATGCGAATGATTTCCATGTCATCGTTGTTTCCTTTTTGTAGATAAATGACTGTCTGATTGAAATGAGCCCTGGCACGACTTTTAAGAGAATGCAAATGCATCTTGAAATAAAATTTTGAAAATTAATGACTCCCTTAACCTTTATTACAAAGGGCATTTCTTAGTCATTTTGTGTGATTCACAAAATGTTTAGAAAGAGGGGTAAATCTGCTTTCTCGAAATGTAAAATTCCTGATTGTTTTGGAATATTTTGAAGTGATGATTTCTTTGGGTTATGGCTGACACTACTTTAGTATTTTGTCATGTCATTTCTCTGTGTAAAAAGAAATAGGATGCAGTTTCCACTGCTGATTTTAAGCTGTAAAAACTTTCAGGTTCACATTGAGGTGTACTGCAATGTTATCAGACATGTCGTCACAATTACTAGTCCTGCCCCCAATGGATGTGAAATCATCTTAGGGACTGGTCAATATTTACATGGGATAATTTACAGTTTTAGACAAAACATTTGCCTGTATATAGTTGCGACCTTTAGATGCAGATTTTATGAAGGTGAAGATGAGATATAATGCCTAACTTTCCACACAAGAAGCAAGACGTGGAAAGTTAGGCATTATGTATCTGCACCTGCATAAACGTGAAATTGAAAGGTTGTAAGTCAGTAGCCTACGCTGAGGCGAGCATGGCTATTGGCCCTTGATAGAGATTATTAGTTATTAGTTTTGGGGTGATACAGATTATATCTAGTCAAGGAGTCTGTATCAGGCGAGGGCGCAGCCCGAGCCCAGATACAGAATCCGAGACTAGATATAATCCGTATCACCTTAAGGTCTTTTAGTATATGTGTGAGATCTATTACGCTAAAAAATCTTGTTCCAACTCGGTTCAACATTGCTAAAATCGCCAAATTAGAGCAGTGATTTACGTCAAAAATGAATGCCAAATTTTCGGATTTTTGTTGTCATGATGCATGGTCACGCATGCACAGTTCCTAACCAGAGGGTGTTTTGAGTCAATCCCACAATGCACCAGTTTTGGGAAATTTCACCTCATTAGGGTCATGTGATCACACAAAAATCCTATTCTTAACACATAAAAACCCCTGACTTTAATGCGCATTTTAGTTCACAAAGCATTAGTACTTAGGGAATTTTTTGCATGATTATGAAATATTTTGTGGTTCTTAAACTTTTGGAACACTTTTTATCCCTAAGTACTGACATGTGTTTAGTACAGTACGGTATAGGCACATTGCTATGCTTCATGGGATTGATTCAAAACACCCTCTGGTTCCTAACTGACATGATACGGACGTTGAGACGCGCTCCGAGGGAGTGATACGGGATATATCTAGTCAGTAAATTGAGGCGAATTATCCAACGAAAATCGAGGGATCTACTTGATGGTAGGGGCCAGGGGCCTATGATAAAGCTGAGAATAGTTTATATTGACACTCTGTCATTTGCCTTCCAGCTCCCAATCGTTACCACTAGCCCAACCTATACCATAAGTCAAACCATAACTCCTACCCTAAACTAACTCTTATCCCAAACCTTAACCACAATTCTGTCTTTACCCTAATTCCATCCTTACCCTTATCCTATCCTTAAATCTTAATCCTAAAACCTATAAATCCTGAACCTACCCTATAATTCGGGACAATGTGTGAAATGACAAAGTGAGAATGGACAAGATGACAATTCCCCCGAGGACACGCAAGTGCCTTTAGTCCGGTAATCAAGCAGACCTATAGGGTAGGTGGTGCAGGGGAGGGGAAGTGCTTAATTTGATTATGAACTTGTTTGTGTGTCTGATTGAATGGGTGATTACGCTTGAGTGCTTGCTTTGTGGCATGTAGCCAGAGGATGTATTGAGTCAATCCCACAATGCACCAGTTTTGGGAAATTTCACCTCAATAGGGTCACATGATCCCACAAAAATTCTATTTTAATAGCACATAAAAACCCTGACCTTTCACTCATTTTAGTCCACAAAGTGTTACTAGTAGTACTTAAAGAATTTTAGCATGATCATGAATTGTCCTGTGGTTTTAAAACTTTTGGAACACTTTTATCCCTAAGTACTGGCATGTGTTTAGTACAGTACAGTATAGGCATATTGCAATGCATTATGGGATTGGTTCAAAATACCATCTGCATGTAGCCTGTCATGCTACTAGCTATCTGCAATGCACATCTTGGATTATATATTCAAAAAGGGATATATACCACTAAATATGTCATTTAGTGTAATGGTATATAGTTAGGTAAAAAGGACCTCATGAAACATTTTGGTAGTGTTTTGAATCAACAAAGCATGTGTTAAAATCTAATTCTTGGTAGTGTATGCAGTCTGCAGTAACATTCTTGTGGGTATGTAACTTAAAAATGTGCTTGTTTTAGGAGCAAATACCTGCAAATACACATCTTTCGAAAATCCATTTGCTATTTGGCATAAAATAAATGCTGTGATGACCTGAATTTTCCTTAAGTTAAAATGTGTGTGATTGTATTGCATTTGAACCGTTTTCAGATAAATTGTATGTTAAAACATATAATCAAATAGCAGGACTAAGAAAACAATTTTTATTTTCCAGGAAGCAAACTTTATTTCCCAGAAATCAGAGCAGATTTCCTGCCATTTCTTATATTCTTCTTTATTTTGAACTTTAAAATTTCCATCCAAGGTCCAAACTTTTCCCTTCAAATTTAAAATAATGCCCTTCAAATTCAAAATTTCTCTGGAAGGAGCTTTCCAGATTCCCCATTTTTTCTGAGCATGGTTGAAAAACATTTAAAAGAAAAACACTTTGTTAAGGTGCAAGCCTCAGCCTTGTAAATATTTAGGTCTGATTCACATGAGCAAAACTCAAAGTCACCCGGAATTTATCTACCATCCGTGTTTGTGTCCAGGTAGTGCTTATATAATGGGCTATTCAACTTGAAACATGTACTCCCCCTGTACAAGACTTATTTAAATATTTCACAGAGGGTGTATGTATTTCAAATGAACTTATCCAATGGGCTATCCTTAAACCACTTTGGTCAAGTGACCTAGATAAAGTCACAAATGGACTTTGCACTGGCTCGGGGATTTGCCACATTTCATAACTTTGAAGTACGGTAGATAACTTGCTGGGGAACATATAACAATGCAAATGCATACATTTTGTCTGCATAGGTACCATCCGCAAGTCTTGTGCGTATTACAGTGCCTCGGAAATTCAAAATGAAGTCACTAGTGTATGACTGAGCGAGGCCGTCTTGCCAAATTTCCTTCTATCTCCATATATCTGTCAAGTTAGTAATCAGCAAAAGGAACAAATAAAAGTTATGTTTGGTATGAAAAAAAAAGGAAAAAGGAAATTAGAATTGTTCACAGACTTTTAAATTTACCTGACTATTTTGACATCATCAGTTTCCATGAATTACACTATTGACTTAACATGTGCCTGACAGAAAAAAAAATGTAAACCATAGGTATTTGATTGCGAGAAGTTTCTGCAAATGGCATGAACCATTGCTTTTGCAGCTGGATAAAATCAATTAGGTCATCCAGGCAGTGGCATAATCAGCCTTGTGGTTCTGAGGGGGCAAAAGCCCGGCCAGGGGAAGGGTTGTCCGGATTGGATTTTGAATGATTTTCCATCAAAAGTTTTTGGCTCATTTTTTTTCCAAGGGGGGGGGGGCTCTCTGCCCTCTTTTAAGGTCATACAAAGGTCAAATGTGTCATGTTTAAGTCCCCATTCCAAAAACCATGATGGCAGAGACACATGTATTCTGGGGAGTAATGTATTTTTGCTGTATTAAAAGCAGTCTCCCGTAAGTATAGGGTGTTTCAGAAAAAAACAAATTGAAACATGAAATTTAAGCAAAACTATTATATAGCAAACACAATACTTTAAAATATGCAAAAGCTTACAAAATTGTAAAAGTAATTCAAACAATAAGTTGCCTGTTTTATAAGCCATGTGGAAATTGTGATGTAAGGTACAATCTGGCATACATAGAAGGCACATATGGTATAGTTTTATGGTATATAATCATATGACCCTGATTTTTTCCAGAACACATGTGAGTACATTTTTAAGGACCATGTCCGCAAAATGAAATAACCCATTAATTTGAAATAACAGGGCCGTTGTATCTAACATAGAGCAGCAACAATTTGAAAAATTGCTTAATATTTAGAATTCACAGCTGTTGACCCCATGCAATTGTCTCTTTTATTTTTAGAGCGAATTTAAGCAATGGCGACACAATTTTGACAAATGAAATAAGTAGGGACATGCAAAAGCGATTACCTCTGTAAAAATCAGAAAAAACCATTGCGGGAATCTTGTCATATAGGTCTACAAAGGTCATACTTTGTATGTAATAGCGCCCTCTATATTCCTATTTCCCATAGAAAGACATGTAAAACTAGATTTTTATGAAAAATCATATTTGCCCGCAATGAAATTTCATCAAATTTACAGAGGATGTACTTATTGGAATAAATACTCCAAATCAGTTGTCAAAAGTGTGTCGCCATTGATATTTTTGTATTATTCTCGTTTTGTCATAATAAATGAGACTCTCAAACAGCTGTGAATTATTATACCCCTGGTAAAGAGAGATCAGTACTAATTTGTACAGTATTTTTTTCAGGTCTTGTCACCAGTAGCAATTGAGTAATCACTGGTTGCCATCTTTGCTTTTTAAAGTTTTTTTTTGGCACTGCAAACTACTTCCAAATGACCAGCAAGAATTTGAATTAAGATTGTTAAATTTCATCATGAATATTCACATTCTAATTTGAATGTATGACTCACCGATTTAATACACCCTAGAGGTTATTTCTTGTTAATCATTTTAAATTAACAAAATCTTAATCATGCCTGATAAGTTTTAGGTTACAGGTTGTAATCACTGTATAACTGGCAAAGAGATTGGTCAGTGCACTTTGATAGGTTATATCATTAAACCTCACTCCTGAAACAACTGACATCCAAATGCAAGCAGCTGACATTTGCTTTGGCTGTAGTGACTGTCGATCAATGCATTGGGCAGTTGGGTATCAAACCAAGTGCCAAGATTAGTATTATAGAATGTCAAAATGATTTTTCAAAAAAATTGAGATTTTACCCGGTTGCATGGTAACTGGCTAGTGAACTATACCTGTGAATGGTTAAGCTCGAAAATGTCTGCGTGTCACAAACACAGAATAATTATTATCAGAGATCCCGATAATAATTCAACGGCTGCTGGAAATGGCCTTCCAATGTGAAATAGCCGGGAAATAGTGCCATGTACGTGTCTACGCTCATCCATTAGTTGTTTTATTGGTTCAGGCAAGTCAGTTTAGAGGTTATCTTCTCGAGGTGGCACTATTTCATCATGGACGGACATAAACGTAGCATTTCCAGCTCTGCCGTTAAGTCCAATCTGGGATCCCAATTCTAATTACAAAATCGCTTATTTTATGATAAATACGCATTTCTAAGCATTCTCGTTCGCAGGTATAGTTTCCTAGACAATTACCAACGTAACTGTGCCAAAATATCAACTTTTGAAAATTGGGGGCGCTCTTAAAAAATGTGCCATTATTGCTTTATAGTACCTCGCTACAGTTTCTGTGGATTGAACTATACTACCCTAAACACAGGAATTTTTGCAGAGTTAAAGGGTCTTACCTTAATGTAAGCATCACAAAATTTGTAACACTAATCCTATCTAAGCCTAATCTGTATAACACTAATCCTATCTAAGCCTAACTGTAACCCTATCTGTAAACCTTAAATCCTATCATAAACCTAGAATTTTGTTTTACAAGGCATAACCAGTTCAAAGTATACTCAGTCACTTGAAGGTATAATTATCGGCTATGGTGTCTTGGATAGATTTTGTTGAAAATTGAATGGAATTTGGGTAATGATGACAGAAATTTGTCAGTTAAAAAAATGTGTTTTTGAGAGAGCTTAAATTTGATGGTTTCCCCATACAGGGACTGATTTTGGTACTGTGCAAATGAAAAAATAGTTGACAAATGACTAAAAAAGCAACTATCGAAAGCTTAGTCAAGGACTTTCAAAGCTAAAATAACAAAAAAAATAAAATAGGTATAACAAAAATATTTAATTCTATACCTGCGAGTTATCCACTAATGGTGATCAGGGCACTGTTTTTGCAGAGCACTAAGGCTAATACAACAGAGTAAATCCAGAAGACACTGAAAAGATTATAGAAAATATCTGCTTTCGATGCAGGAGGAAATGAACGTATTTGGACAAAAACCTACAAGAACCAAAGTCAAGTAATGACACTGGTGGTGGAAAGGTGAACGATCACTGCGATACCAATCCACCAATGACCCGCTTTACCAATGATCTGTCCTGCTTTTGAGAAATTTAGTTGCTTTACAGGAAATAACTTTCCTATCAACTATGACAGATAAGCATGATGATACACTTCCATGAAACAACTATAAATTTAAAGTAAAGAGATAAAAGAGACCCTTCTTACTCTATCAAAATTTTGTTCCTGAACTTGTTGGCTTTGGGAGGAGGTTATGACTTTCTGCATGCACGATTCTGTTTAAATGTAACGGAAATATTTGTATTATTGAAAGGAAAATGGCATACCCAATATTTTTTTTTCTTATAAGAAGGTCATTATGGTATATTTAAGAAAACATAGTTTCAAATTTACCATAAATTGTTCATTAAATTTCAGCTTATTGCAAAGAATATATATTTGTGGGAAACAAACATACAGATAATGTTTCCCAACCCATAATGGATATTTAAGGATTGTTTTTTTTTTTTGGTAATAGTTATTAAAATATCAAAACAGCCTATGCAAACAGTTATTTTTTATATCAGAGTTGGGTTTGGGGGTATTGCCAAAATCTTTGGTTTATTGTTGTTCGCGGTAGTGGACCTGCACTAGAGAAGTGGGGGAGTGACTAGTGAGGGAATTTGACTTACACCTATATGAATGAGTAATCTATTACTCCATTCCCTAATGCCTCTAGCCTCGAGCGCAGGAGGCCTGGTTCAATTCCCTTTCGAGGGAAAGATTACGTTATTGCTCAATCAGTCACCGTGAGTACTAAGTAGTTTCTTGAAGTCGTTCTATTTGA